>SWEM01000194.1:0-24884 GCA_019593585.1 Nitzschia palea | reverse complement strand
ATCCCTCCGGCATCAACCGTTACACATGATAAAGCGCGCACGCCCATCATCGCCGTAACGGATGCCCATGACACAACAGACACATAAATTTGTCTAGCTCACCGTTTACGCAACAGTAGCATCTTTACAAGGTACGTGTGATGATGAGAATTTTCTGCGTATGATAGGTATAAGTATGCATACTACAAGTTACATGGTACATTCCTAGGGGAAAGAAAACAACCAGTCGTTGTAACTACAGGTACCCGTAGGAATAACTACCAGGTACGGGTAGACAAACGGTTGATCTACCCTCAGGCCGTTTCGATGCATTCAAAACAAAATTGAGATTTTGTGGGTGATCCTTTTCAAGTTTTAAAATGATCTGAAGAATTTCTATTTTACAAGAATGTATCGTTCATATGCACAGTTGATCTATGATTCTCTGTTTGGATTGTTGGGATGAATACCTCGTAGATCGTTCATAATTACATGAAACATCGGCAAGCAGGGGTATATGCTTGGTTTTGTCCGCGCCAATACGTTCCATCAACACATACACACTCAAAGGTAAAGATGAAAACAGTCTATGGCATCTGGAACATTGGTGACGCAAGGAGAGTAACGAAGAATCCCATCAACGCCAAACCAACATAATCGGCGCTGTCTTGGTGATAAGGTGCCTTTTCGGGCATGATTTCCTCGAATACTTCTACTTCAGAAGTTTCGACTTCTTCGTCGTCATCGAATTCCATTGTGATTACAAGGTCATCACTATGGATTGAGACCATGTGGACTGTGACTTCATCCTTGTCCTCAACAACAGCTTCGTCTTCAAGTTCCACTGGACTTGGCAATGCGATTTCAGGCACCTCTACAGTCTCCTCTTGAAGTTCAATCATCTCTGGAAGAGTCTCCTCTACAGATTCGACGATCTCTTCTGTGGGTGAAGCTACTTCAACGACCTCCTCTGTGGGTGACACCTCTTCGACGACCTCTTCTTCTACTTCTTCGACTTGGGTTGTTGATGGGGCTTCAGGTTCCTTGATTTCGTCACTTTCTTCTATTTCTTGTTGGTGCACAGGACTGTCCTCGCTAGCAACCGTGTAGGAGCTACCCAACATTTTGGGTTGGGTTTCTACCACCACGAGCTTGGCCTGTGATCGCTTACTACCACCAAAGGAAAGACGACCCATGAGTTTTCGTCCCTTGGATTTTTGTTCCTTGCCTTCTTTCTTCTTGAGACTTTTCATGCTTCGTTGAGATCGAAATCGCTTGAAGAGTCCTTTCTTTTGAGCAAGAGCAGCAATGTCGTCCACCGCCATGGTCTCATCCAAGATGGTTTCAATAGTATCCATGGTATCGAAACTGTCCACATTCATCATGAGGGGAGTGTCAGTACTAGAATTTGACGTTTCCCTGTCACGGAAAATTCCTTGAGGAATGGATTCGATAATGATGGTGGTCGCCATTCTGTACTACAAAAGGGTAAAGAGAGAAAGGAGCGGTAATGTCAAGCAACGACCAGGGATTGTGATGACAAGTAGTCAGACACGCTATTCACAAAATGAACGAAAAAGCCTGCGTGAGGATGAAGGAAACAAAAGAAAACGGCTATTCCTCGAAAATGTCATCCACTTATCCCATCGTAGTGATCGTTGCTGAAATGACCCTACGTCACCCAATCAAAGGGCAAAGGTATCCCAACGGCGAGCCATTTCAACCACGCGTCATAAAAGAAATAATTCAAAGCCCGAACACTGCTGTCATGCCGCGGACTGCCAGTGATTACCACTTATTTACCTAGATCAATAGTGTAACTACTAGAATATATGGTGTCGGGCCACGTGCTAAAGCACAAGTGACGGAGGTTTGCCAGCGTTGTGACGTGGAAAGCAAGTCTACCGGGCAGCCTGATCGTGAACGTAGTCGTAAAAAGGCCCCCTGTGAATTTCACCATCATCATCAGCGCCTCGGAAGGAATCTCTTCTCGAGTGTGGGTTTGACGTAAACAGGTTGTTCTAGACAATGGTCTCCCCATGTCCATGAGGAAGAATATACTAACGTTGCAGAAAGACAGCATGACAATATAATCAACACCTTTCTACCTACCGCAATGAATGAAACCATATAATAGTTGATTACTAGTATTACATATGTATAACACAAATTATTTCACCTTGGAGTTCGACTACATGTAGCCAAGATTGGAATGCCACCTCATTGTCAGGTGACGGTCCAAGCGAATGACAAGGACAAACGACACACAAGCTCCGTTTCAGAATGTATAAATAGCGATAGTATGCTCATACATTTGCCATTCAGAATGCGGACCTTGGCCCTCCCACGGTTGGAGGGAAAGTTCCTTATGAAAAAAGGAGAGTTTTTGGAACGTGTGTCCATTGTAGAATTACGTAGCAGGTCGCATGGTTTCTAGCGATAAGTTATGCCATCCTCGGTACTCGCCCAGGCTTTGTCCGTATCGTAATCTTGGGTGTTACAGCCCCACTTGATCTTCGAACGGGAGCCGTAGAAGTCCTCGTTGTTGTTGTTATTCTTGTAGTGCCGCAGAGTCCAGGTGCAGGTATTCGACCACTGGACAAGCCTAGATTCCTTGGCTTGACGATTTCTCTTGGTGAAATAGGAACCTTAACATCGACCAGGCCCAATTCCCATCTAGCGGCATTGCAATCTGCCTCTCCCAACATTTGGGCAAAGAGTCGTGACTTTCTAGAAAGCACGTGTGCAACTTCTCTCAGCCGTTCTTCGCAGTATTCATCTCTTAGTTTCATTTCCGTTTGTGCTCTGAGTACCCCGTTGATATATCTATCTTGGTCATCCTTTCGTTCTTGACCATGTGGACTATTGGACCATCGTTCCAAGCCTCTCCGACTGTGTCCGTGCAGGCACCAAATGTTCAACGAGTCTTGTACTTGTTGATCGTACGCAGCTACATAGACTCCGTCGAGGTGCCTTGAGTAACCATATCGTTCCGATTCTTTGGCAATCACTCGTGCCGATGATTTGGAAAAGTGATAGTCACTTCTCGAGTGAAACAAGGCCTGCCGTATATCATCGGGATAATCAAAGCATGATTCTACTTCTGCCACAACCTGTGCCTCCTTTTCACCTTCCGCAAAACTCACAGACTGCCGCGGACGTCGTTTCATATCTGTTTTAGATAATATGGATGGTGTCATTGTGTATTGTCTAACAAAAACTTTTCAATCTTTATGATGGATTCTCAATGTTTTAACTAGGAGCGTTCCTCTCCTACAAAGAGGTTCGAAAAAAAAGCCAGTCTTGAATTTTGGGTAGTGCCGTTGTGAGTTTTTCTTCTTTCCCCGCTGGCTGCTGCCGTGGTCTGGGCCTACCTATCATACAAGGTGGAGGGGCTCTCGTTCTCTCTCGCGCGCAAAAAGCGGGGACAACCCACCAACAACGGCGAAACACTACCTTCTTTTTCGTTTCCCAACATCACTCACTCGGCCCATAAAGAGGTCCTGCATTTTTCTACGTACCAGGTACTACGGTAGAATCTTGGTAGCTCGTACTTTGCCACAGAAGACCGGCGAAACAAGTCAGAAAGAGAACTCTATTAAATATGCAGGGAGTGAACGGGTCGGGATTTTAAGAAGGAATCATTCCAAGCTCGATCCCCACGCGGCGTGCTCGAGTGAAACTGCTTTCCACAGGCTGTCGCACAATGACCCATGGCACTTAAGAAGCATCCCATTTCAGTCATCGGGGGGTCGTTCATCAAATTTAAGCCCTTGTCGCAAGATTGACTGCCCAGCAGCCGAATCTTCGACAACTTCGCGGGGAGGCGCATAGGAACGACCCTTAAATCAGATTACATCGGCCATTGTATCTTAAGAGTACTTACTTGTACTTTCAGCGGTAGTTATATTCTTTGGTTGTGGTTTTGTATATAATACGTTCTCACGATTCGCACACGCAGGGCAATAGCCGAAACAAGACGATGGTTGCATATATAGCGTTGTTGGCACTCTATGTGCAGTTCGAATCAACTCAAGTACCGGTACAAGTGCAAGTGCAAGTTCGGTAGTCGGGAATTCCCCCAATATAATAGTGAGATAGTAGTAGTGGAGCCACCGTGGATTTCACAATCGATGTGAAGGCGTTGATCTTTGGCATGTAGTCGGAGATGCTAACTAATACAATAGTGAGATACTGAGGCACCGTAGATGCACAACAGATAAAGGTACCTGTTAGTTGTTCTTTATTAGCATAATTGCGAACTTCCAACATCAGAGAACAAAGCAAAGATTTTGGCTGCACACTTCATTTCATCCCGGTACGATAGTTACACCGTAGTCATGAACATATTAAAAGAGAACCTGGTACCAGGTGCAGATACCTGGGACATCGCCGATTGTACGACTATTTTCATCAGCGGATTGTTCCATGATGACAAGGAAACATCAAAGAAAAAATCTAAAACTACTTAGCTAGTATTCAACGGCCTTTCCTTCTGGTCGTGTCATGTCGTGGTCGAATAGAGCGAGATTGGATTTCTGGTGCTGCTTTGGAATCATCATGGTCGTACCCCCTCTTCTTCCCTGACCTGGTGCGATTTCCAAGTAGGTCAGGCCTTTGTTGCAGCAAATGAAAGGCAATCTCTGGTCGAATATCCAAGGCTCGTTCCAAAATGATAGGCCACAAGGATTGGGAGATGGTGGAATCACCAACATGTTGACGCCCAGCATAGTTCAAGGCTCCATAATACTGTAGTTCTTCTTGTAGAGGTGATTCTGGTAGAAAGACCACTCGTAGGGTAAAGTTGTCATGTCGGACCAAATTTCGTAGCAACACTGCCGACTCGATTTCGTTGCTGTTGCCATGGAGAAATAGGCGCTGGAGTGTTATATTGTCCTTGAGTCCTTCCACCAATGCCGTGATTCCATGGAAACCAATTCCGTTGTGGCAAAGGTCTATGGATTGCAATGTTGTGTTGGCGGCTAGCGCTTGACCAATAGCAGTAGCACCTTTGTCACCCACTTGGCATCGTTCTAATGATATTGTCTTGAGGGACTCATTCGCAGACAATGCAGCAAGAACATCATCCCAGCAAGTTGGATCTTCGGCCCAGCAATTGGATAGATCAAGTTCTTCGAGTGACGGATGCAACTGCAACAGTCTTGCCAGACTGCACATGGCAGAAGTATTCAAATAGTTTCTTGCAATCGTAACGCACTTGAGTGAAGGATTTTGGATACACGCATCCAGTGTGATGGAGATCATCGAGGGGTCTACCAAGGATGCAATCTTGAATTCCTGAATGTTCTTGTTGTATTCAAGAAATTGGGACAAGGACACCTGAGAGTATTGATGCCACAATGTGTTGGACAAGTCCAGACGCTCAATCCTACTGTGAGACCGAAGGCCATTCACCAGTTGAAGGCTTGCATAGGGAGACCATTGGACGTCTCGGATGGCTAGGTCCAGCAGTGTTGATGAGGGCGAGCTCATTGCGTGGGTCATCCATGCCACAAAGGGATCGGGTAACCAAGTATCACTGATGGATAATTTTATAAATTGAGGATTCGATCGTATGTTATGAACAATATCTGCCCAAGGAAGGAGAGTGCCTTGTAGCACAATTTCATGGAGATTTCTTGTTTGAACCAGCAAGGGGTGGATACAAGGTGAGAAATAATAACCTGTATCTTTTCGTGTGTTGAGAATATCTCCTGACCGTATCAATGAAAACTTTTGCAGTGAAGGACATCCTTCTAGAAAATTTGCCAAGAGCCTTGGGGGAATATAGCTGTCCACAATGGCAAGGGCCTTCAGGGAAGGCATTTTCTCAATTTTTCGAAAGGAACATTGCCAAAGGATGAGTACTTCCAAGTCAGGAAAGGAAGGAATTTCCTCTATGCAACAATTGGAGAGGCATAGTTGACTCAAGGAGGAAGTGGGTTCGAAGCAATCATCTGTATGGGATTCCTCCAATCCATGCAACAACAAGGTTTCAGCGTTGGGATTTGCGCCTATCGCTTCACGAAAACTCAACGTTGCACCCTCGACGACCTCTGCAGTCTCATCATGTGGACGGATCGCTATCTGACAAATCTGGTTGAGAATTTCGACTTTACATGGCTTGTCAAAGCACCCTGTGTCAGACATCAACTTGTCCAGCAAGAAAGGACCAACATTTGTTTCAACAGTCATAACGATACGGTATTTGCCAAAAGAGAAATGAGACAAAGCTGAGCTTACAACAAGTCCTGTCTGCCTACAAAGCACAATGGTAATGATTGTGTTTTGCAGTTACTTGTTGCGGGGTACTGGTGCTATTCAAATGCTGCTTCAGTTGATTCATCGTTTGAGTGGCAACTCCGCCAATACATAGGACCGATCATTGAGTGTCCAATGGATAACACGTTTCGTAAATAGGACGAGATCCTTTCCACCTTGTGATAGTGGCATTTGCGTAATTTCCTATGTATGGCAGTCCTATTATGGAATCACGATTTCGCAACGGCCAATGTGATAACGTGCTTGTTCTTAGGTGGATGGCTTCAATGCCCTGTCAGAACCTATGTTCCTGTATGTATAATTTCCATAGTGGCTGCCCTGGCAAGAAACTTCTTAATTAGAGGCGAGGATTGAAAGCTCTAGACCCACAGGGCACTTGACAATGGGACAGGGCCCTATAATTTCGCAGAATATCGACTGGAATAATAATTCAAAAACTGTGGGGTCGATGGCGGCCCGCGGTTCGAGTGAGTCGCGCGAGCGAGTCACACACAGTTGAGAATGACGTCACATCTAAGTTGTAACATGTGCAAAGCTTCCCGGGTCCGTTAAAAAATGCATCCCTTTTGCGACTGCCATGCATCCGTAACAATAAGGTGGAGTATTTGGCGGGAAATCGGTTCCTCAAAATGGATCTTAACTTTTCTAAAGCGCTCCCCCAACAATCCAAATGGTTAGATTTGTCTTGATTCAATCCCCGCTGCTGACATGTTTGTTGTTGCTGATTCGGCTAGGTTGTCAAGCGTTCCAAATCCCCTCGCATCGACATGGACTGACGCCAAGATCTCCCCTCGCAATGGCCATGTCGTCGACTTCCCGACTTACCAAAGGGATGGACCGTGTGGTCGTTGTTCAGACTGGTTTTGGATGTTGTCATGGTAGAGATCCTACCAAGGCTGCTGTTCGAGCATGTCGCAATGCCATTGACTCTAATTCTGTCAAAATTCGGACCATTATTCCTGGTGGATACGATGCCATGAAGATCCACATCCAAGTCGGTATTCCAAACGGAATTGGCGTCATTGATGAACAAGCCATTCAAGCCGAATTCCCCTATGGCTATTTGCTACCGATTGACATACAACCAGGTGGTATGCTGGCCAGTAATGGGATTTGGCAACCAGGTGTAGCAGAACCAAAAGATGACATGACCTTGGCATTGGTTTGCGTTACCATTGGTTACGATCTCCAACAATAAACATGAAATCGTCTGCAGTCACATCGATTCGAATGGCACCATGCGGTCAACGTAAACAAGAGTTACGTCTTAGATGGAGTCGGTACTTATCACTATGATTCTTATGGTCACGAAGGTAAATGGAGCAACAAGAACTACGGCACATAAAGTGTGCAATTTTTGTGTCGTTGCAGTGCCATAAAGAAAGGGTGTGCTTTGCCTCTCTAACGCAAAATCACACTAGACGTTGCTGAGCAAAGGTGTATTCTCTGAAGGACGTGCAGCTGCGTGATTGTCCAAGCCATACTCATCGTGGAAGTCCTCTCCTTCTTGGGATAATAAATCTTGTTGCTTTTGTTTCCACAAGTTGCGTCGTTTTCGAAGCTCGTCTTGAGGAAGGATTTCGTCGAGGGTGTTGTCGGGGTGGTCATCCAGAGGATCGGGCTCCGTGTCATCGATACCGCCACTACATGGCCCACACGCATGACTTACCGTTAAACAAGCCATTTCCTCTTGAATTTCCTTGAATCCTTGTTGGACAAATCGAAGAGATCGCCGAGCTGCAGTACCATCAAAACTTGTTCGGTAATCTTCGATACTAACAATGGACACGGTATCGTCGTGAAGTTGATGATGATCGGACGATAGGGATCGTGGTGTCATGGGAATGGCTCGTTCGTCCTCCTCCAAGAAATGAGTATTGGTCGTGGTGCTAGATGTTCCATATCCATCAATTAAGGATCCCTGTGTTGTTTTGGTCGTAGTAGTAGACTCGTGTTGTAAAGCTAATTCCGCAGCATACCGTACCAATCCCTCTTCCATAGAATCTTGATCTTCTGGTAGCGTCTTGGCCAAGAACATTAACTGAATGGCCGTAATGGTCCAAAACACACTCAAGGCAACATTGAACGATGATTGTCGAGTCATGTCAAAGATGGATCCCATGACGGTAATACAACTGGGGCCCACCCCTCGTCCCAATGTGACCAATAAATTGGCGGCGGTCAAGGCGGCACCCCGGGTTTCGGGAGGATTGACATTTAAGATACAGGGTCGGACATTGACCGAGGGTAACGAGGCAACGCAACCTCCCAATATCGAATAGGCCATGGCCTTGTACCCATGTTTGTTGGGGAATTGCGAATTTAACAATCCGACAAAGGGTAATATACCCAAAAAGGTGGCCATGGCCATGTAGAGGGGAAGCCAGGATCGATTGTGGGCTTGACAAATCTGTCCAATATATCCACCCAAGATTCCACCAATGGCACATCCAACACCAAATAACATGACCATAAAGGTAGCATCCGGTACGGAAAATCCTTTTTCTTGACTTAGGTAATCATTCAAAAAGACAAAAACGATTCCCCAAGGAAGACTGGTGAAAAATCCCGACCAGAGCAGTAATCCATTCGACCGATTATGTCTCATGGCATGAACAAAACCGGACAAGGTCAATTGTCGTTCGTATTTGTTCCCGGATTGGATTAATCCCTGCAGGGCCTTTTCCTTGGCTCCGCGATCCGGTTCTCGAACCCACAAGGCCACCAAGACAGAGGTTGATAGGGATAGGATCGCCGAGGCAAAAAAGGGGAATTGCCAGCCTTTCGAGGATCCAATGGTACCAGCATAGACTTGACCTAATAAAATTCCCATTCCCATCATGGCCGTCAGTCCCGACGAGGCGGCATTCCGTTCTTCGACAGAAAACAAATCGCCCAATAACGAAAAGGCCACGGGTACCGATGCCGACATGCATCCACCACTGATGAGTCGGGCCCAAAACAAACTCACAAAGGTTTCGGACCATCCCGTCCAAGCACTGGCCAAGGACCCACCAATCACACACCAAACAAATAACCATTTCCGAGAATAAAAATCGGCCATGAATCCCAATAAGGCCGATATTGGTAAACAAAATACACCCAAGGCCAAGGCACAATAACTTCCCAAATACAAATCCCGTTCCGTTTCCGTCATGTGAAAGGTGGTGGCCATTTGAGTCAGATTGGGCGCCATGGCATTGTTGGGCATCCAAATGGCCATGAACGCAACCCCCAACAAGAGAGATTGGGCATGAACCGTTTCATGAAGATGATGCCGTACAGTACGCTGGTGAGGAGCAAGTAATAATTTGGGTGGTGGTGACGACTCTTGAATGGTGACTCGGGCTGGAGTCAAGGGTGATACGGGATGCGAGGATTGCTGCTCCGTATTATGAATAAGGTAGTTGACATGAGGGGGAGATTCTGGGGTTGGCATTGGTCCTTTCGGAAGTGGATATCGTCGCTCTACCGATCCTCCAAATACACTCCGTCGTTCATTGCTGTTGTTGTTGTTGCTATTGGCATTGGCTGTAGTACTTTTGGGTGGCATAAGTTCCAATGGCGGTGCCTTGTCAAATTCTACCTTTCGGCCATTGATATATCGAGCATTGCTAGTGGGTATAGTGAAATCGGAATGTTGTGGCATCATCATTATATCTTCGAGAGGTTGTGGCACCAATACCGGACTTTGCAAAAAATCATAGCTTGTAATGGGAGCTGGATTGGACACTGGAGGAGTTGCCATATCTGGATCGATTCCATGTGGTACTTGTTGTTGTTGGTGAATGGGTGTTGTGGAAGACCCCGAGTCGTCTTCGCAATCATCAAAACTGGATATTAGTGAGCCAGGATGATCCAGGCTCGGAACCTGTAGTGCTTGAGCCAACAAACTGCTTCTACTCGGATTGTCGGCGTCTGCATCATTCCGATTCTTGAGAGGATTCGAAGTAAAGTCGTCGGTGGCACTTGGCTTGGATGCATGTAGCGCTGTCATCATGGTTTACGACACTGGAAGGTAATGTCCACGCTTGCGAGTGGCAGTGCGTGAGAAGAGGGAGAGTATATTGTTGATGTTTTTCTTTCCCGTTGGAACTAGACATCGACCGCACCAATTCCGAATATGGCATCTGTCTCTTGAAAAAACAGCTTCCTAGCAGTTAAACTGTATAATTCACTATGGGATTGCATTCGTCATACTGCGCGTCATATCCGTTGTGGCTTGTCTTTCGTGGGCAGGGACATGTATGCCAGGTATACCAGGTACCAGTCGACTTGTGAATCCGTCCTTTACCGGTATTTTACCGTACCAGGTACTGTAGGTACCGGTACACGTAGTCGGAGTGCAAGGTCCCCGTCCTTGCGTCGTATACCAAAAACACCACTCACTGAGATCCACGTGTAACCTGATACCCCCACATCATCTATATATATATATGTAATACATAATCACATCCTCGACTCCTCCACATGTTGATTTCCCTATGTGCTACCAGTACAGGGACGACAATGATGAAGGAAATGACACGATGACAATTCCCAGAGCAGCGGTACCACCACCAACAGCAGCAGCAACAAGAATAATTAGACAACACCTTGATATTGGTTTGGATCCTTCCCAAAATGGCAAGAATTCCTCCAAACCATCCTCCTCATCGAATATGCCAACGACGACGACGACGACGACGACGACGAACAAACGAAAACGTCAAGGTGACGCCTTTGGTCGAATGACTGGAACTACCAAACCAATGGGAATGACAAAATGTCCGTTGTGTGGAACAATATCCAAAAAGGAATATGCTCTTGGAAGAGGTATTGCCGCACATTTACATGCCATTCATACCCCTTGGAAACCGACGGCATTGAGTCAAAAGATTACTCGACGACTACGGGAACGTCAACAACGACGACAGTACCAAGTAACAGGAATTGTCGTCAAGGAGCCATTATCGCCAAAAGAACAACATCAATTGCAACAAGGGGAATATGTACCAACGTTGGCACAAATGGAAGAATGGGATGCACAAGTGAACAAACTAGTACAGGAACTGGAAAATAACGCACTCATAGTGCAAGCGGGCGCTCCTTGTATACAAGAAAGCACGAGTACTGTTAGGAGCACCACAAGCAGCAGTGGCCTGGACAAGACTACCGTACCATCGTATAAGGAATCTTTGTCGCCGTTTTTGCAAGCTGCATCGCAAGGAAAATTAAGTCTCTTGCAACAATATATGATGGAACAAGGTAATGACGAAACTATTATTCATCAGACGGATCGACATGGATCAACCGCAGCCCATTGGGCTGCAGGAGGTGGTCATTTGGAATGTCTACAATGGTTATTGAAACGCAGCAGCAACACCAAGAAGGAGCCCCTCCGAAAACGAAGACGACGGGATGGCAAAACGTGTCTTCATTATGCTGCACGCAACGGTCATTTGAATTGTGTCCAATATCTAGTAGAAAGTCATGCCATGGACATTTTGCAACCATCGGGTGACGGAACTACACCCTTTCATATGGCATGTTATGGTGGTCATTTACCCGTCATCCAATATCTTGTTTCTCAAAAACCATTGGCTGCCCAAGCAACAAATGAATGGGGATGTTCCGCAGCACATTGGGTTGCCATGACACTTAATCCACATACGGATCAAGTTCATTCGCTTTGTTCTTTTCTTAAAAGAGAATGCGGGGTAGACTTTGGGGCACGACAAGCGCAGGGACATTCTGCCTTGCACAAGGCAGCACAACGACAAAATTATCACGTGTTAGATTGGATGGCCAGTAATCTTTCCAAGGAAGTGTTGCAAGTAGCAGCAGCGGCGGATGACGGAGGTCATACACCCAGTGAGATTTGGTGTCAGGTAGGAGGAGACGCCACTGTGACTGCATGGATGAAGTCCCAAGGATGGTAAAAGCAAAGAATCATCTGAAGTAAGAAATCCAACTTCTATGATAATATAGGATGTTGGTAAGATATATGACTTCTCATTTGATTTGAAAAGATGTCTGCTACTATGTAGTAGTATGACGGTAGTAGTAGATTGCGGCGAAAATTTTTTCGTCGAACCTTGGAGGTTCGGCGGAATTTTCGAAAGCTTGAAAGCTTGTTCTTTGATGGCGTGTAGCGAAAATGGGGAGTGAATCCTGACTGGCGCGCCAAAAACGGCCGCGCGAAAGAGGCACCACATGTCAATAACTCAACTTCTAATAATTGCACAAGAACAAAGCAAACCATACCCACATTCATTTTATTACTCTTCCCCACTCTTTCTTTGGTTGGTTGCATTTAGCAAGGAACGCATTTCCTCTGTGGATATCTCCGTTTTCCACTTTCTTTGATACCCGAAATCCGACGGCCTAAAATACAACAGCATGCCATTTTGCTCTGTTTGTCGTCGAGACGATCTTCTCGATGATGCCTTTGGCGAAGCTCAACTCGAGACAAATGTTGAGGATCGAATATGCAACGATTGTGCTGCTGCTTTGGTCGTTGCTGGTTCAGAAACGGAAGGATCTACCACGGGAGTCGAGCCGGTAGAGCCATCAGAACCACAACCACGTGACGTTGAAAATTGCATTGCGCAAGCTACAGGCGATGTGGTTGTAGTCGCCGAATCCCCAGGCGCCACAGCTTCACCTGATGAAGGAGAGGACAATGTGATCAACAACGAAAGTACAGGCGTTGACGACAAACCCACGGGTGATTTGATTGGTGATTCAACGACATCCTCGGCAAGCAATCTTGACAGTCGCACAATTGATCCCAAAATCGATGAATCCGCGGAAACGCCAGTTACAGAGGAGCCATCGACACAACCTTCGCTTGAATCGCCCACTTTTGGAGCAGAAAGAGAAGTCAGTAAAGACTCTTCCGAAGCAACATCTGAAAAGGCTGACGAAGGGCAGCTACCACCTAACAACGTTGACGCCCCCGTAGTGGATTCTCCTAAGAATGGCACAGTCAAAGATTTGGATGAACCGCACGGTGTTGAGAACTCAACCAGTGACGCTGCCGATGAGGCAGTGCAGAGTTCCAATGAAATTATACAACCAAC
Organism: Nitzschia palea; assembly: GCA_019593585.1. Taxonomy (NCBI): domain Eukaryota; phylum Bacillariophyta; class Bacillariophyceae; order Bacillariales; family Bacillariaceae; genus Nitzschia; species Nitzschia palea. Next base: position 11,559 of record SWEM01000194.1, on the reverse strand, counting down.
AGCTTTGGTAGAAGAAGTTCAGAAGGACAGTGAGACCCATACCTCGGTTCCACAAGCTATCTCCCCATCGGGCTCCAGTCATCGTCCAATGCAAATGTTTCAAATGTTCACGCGACGCCTATTAAGTCCCCTCAGTGATCCAAAACCTGAAACCAAAGTAGATCTGGAGGCAGAGAAAAAGCGGCAAATGGAGATGCTACGAGAACAACTTCAGCAAATGGATGCGGGCTTGGTAGAAACGTTGGATACTCAACAAGGAGTACAGGAAAAACTGGTAGAGCAAGCACGTTCGGAATCTAATGACCACGGATCATTACCGATTGATCCATCAACGGAACAAGATCATGAATCAACTCAATCGCCCCTTGTCCAAGCGGACAAGGTTATGGACCAAGCAGAGAGGGAATCCAAGAATGGCCAAATAGGACTAGAATCTTCAGAAATCCAGACAATCACAAGCAATGAGGTCGTCGAGGTTCCTTTAGAATATGATGAAGCAGCATCTCTGTCTGATGTCGTGCTAGCAGACAAGGTAGACGACAATGTCACAACAAAAACAGAACCAGAGACATTGGCCGCCGCCATTGATGGGGACAAGATTCGTGAAGGCGCAGGTGAGCTCTCAACAAGCGAAGAAGATCAACCTGCCTCCGATGAAGTTCTAGCAAACAAGATCGAAGAAACCCTAGATAGTGTTCCAACAAAAACTGAGACATCTACAGCAGAAATCGACGTGCAGGTTAATCCCGAGATCGCAAGTGAGCATCCAACAAGTGAAGAAGAAAAGCCTGTGTCGGATGAGATTCCAGCAGACAAGGTAGACGATACCCTTGACAATATCCCAACAACAAATACAGAACCTGGGACATTGGCATCCACCATTAATCGGGACGAGATTCTCGAGATCGCAGGTGAGATCTCAACAAGTGAAGAAGGACAACCTGCATCAGGGGACGTGGCAGTAAACAAGGTTGGCGAAACTATGGAAAGTGCATCAACGAGTGCAGATCCAGGTACATCGATCGAAGTCATTGACATGAAAGAGAACCCTGAGATCGCAAGTGAGCTTCCAACAAGCAAAGAAGGAACTCAAGTCGTCTCGATAAGACTCCTAGGCAGACATGTAGACGAACTCCTTGACAGTCTCCCAACGAATACCAGAGTACGAAGGCATTGGCCGAAGTCACTGTATACGGAATGAAATCCTGAGATCGCAGGTGAGATCTCAACAAGTGAAGAGGAACAGCCTGCAACAGGTGCAGGCGACGGTCTACAAGACAAAGTTGACGAATCTCTTAATGATGTCCCAACGCCTACAGCACCAGCGAAATCGATCCAAGCTGTTGATATGAACGAGAATCCCGAGATAGCAGGTGATCATTTAACAGCTTCAGAAGAAACGCCAGTGGCTCATGCGATTGCACCAGGCAACGTGGACGAAACTCTTGAAGAAGAACAATCGACGTTGGGTGAAACCACTGGTGAAAACAAAAATGAAGCCACAGCAGCTGAGCTGTCAGCCTGTGACGAAGGACAACCTACGCCTGATGAAACGCTAGTGGTCGAGGTAGATGAAACTCGTGAACATCTCCCAATGAATACGGAACCAAAAGAGTTGGACAAGGCCAACGATATGACGAATCCTGAGATCACCAGTGAGCAGTGTGCAACTGAAGAAAAACTTCCCACGTCCGATGAGATTGCATTAGACGTAAACGAAACCAATGACAGTGTTCTAACAAATACAGAACCAGCGGAACTCGTCGAAGTCGTGGATACGAATGAAAATCGCGACAACGTTGGTGCGCTGCCATCTGGTGAAGAAGAAGTATCGACTTTGGCCGAAGCCATTTCTACAGACCAAAATGAAGATATAGCAGCTGAGCAGGCAACCGGTGACGAAGAAAAGCCTTCGTCTCTAGTGGACAACGTAGACGAAAGCATTGATAGTTTCCCAAGGAGTCTAGAACCAGAGGCATTGGACATACCCAATGATATGAAGGAGAATCCTGCGATCGAAAGTGAGCTTTCCACAGGCAAAGAAAAAGTGCCGACGTCCGATGAGATTAGATCAGACGAAACCAATTACATTGTCCTAGCAAATACGGAACCAGAGACATTGACCGAAACCGTTCATACGCAAGAGGACCCTGAGAACGTTGGTCCACTTTCAAGTGGCGAAGAAGAACTGTGGACGTTGGTTGAAGCCGTTGATCCAGACAAAACCGATGATTTAGCAACTGAGCTTTCAATCATTGACGATGGACCGCCTTTGTCCGATGATACACGAACAGAAAAGGTAGACGACGGTGCCCCAACGAGTGCAGAACCAGAGACTTTGATCCAAGCTAATCACATGAAGGAAAATCCCAACATCGGAAGTGAGCGTCCAACAAGTGACGACACAACGCCGGTGTCTCATGAGAATCCAGCAGACAATGTGGACGAAACTCTTGAAAGTCTCCCGACGAGTACAGGACTGAAGGCGTTGGACAAAGCCAATGATCGGGATGAGATTCTCGAGATCACAGGTGAAACCTCAATAAGTGAAGAAGTGAAACCTACATCAGACGACGCTCTACGTGACAACGTTGACGAAACTCTTAACCGTGAAGCAACAAGTGCAGAGCCAGGTGCATTGATCGAAGCCATTGATATGAAAGAGAATCCCGAGATCGAAAGTGAGCTTCCAGCAAGTGAAGAAGGAACACCTTTATCTGATAAGAGTCCAGCAGACAACATAGACGCAAGTCTCCCAACGAATACAGAATCCGAGGGATTGAGCGAAGTCATCGATTTGAATGAGAATCCTGAAATTGCAAGCACGCTCCCAACTGGTGAGCTACAACAGCCTGCGTCCGATGACAGTCTACGAGACAAGGAACCTTTTGACAGTGTCCCAACGAGTGCGGAGCCAGGGACATTGGCCGAACCTGTTGATACACAGGAGCGTCCTGAGAACGTTGGCGCACTTTCAACTACTGAAGAAGAACTGCCCCAGTCTGATGACGTTCTAGTGGACAAAGTTGACGAAACTCTTAACGATGTTCCAACGACTAAAGCCCCAGAGAATTTAATCCAAGCCATTGATATGAAAGAGAATCTCGAGATCGTAAATGAGCATCCTATTAGTGAAAAGGAAACAGCGTTGTCCGATGTGAGTCAAGCTCCTGAAAGCGTCATAACGAACACAGAATCCGAGGCATTGACCAAAGACATCGATACGAATGAGAACATGGAGACTACAGTTGATCTTGCATCTGGTGAGGTACAAGAGCCTGCGTCGGATGACGTTCTATTAGAAGAAGTTGATGAGAATCTTGACCGTTTTCTAACGAGTACAGAACCAGGGACATTGATCCAGGCCATTGATTTGAAAGAGAAGCCTGAGATCGCAAGAGAGCCTCACGCAATTGAAGAAAAACAGGCGGTGTCCGAAAAGTTTGAAGCAGACGCAGTCGATGAAACCAACAACAGTGTTCCAACGAAGCCAGAACCAAAGACATTGGCCGAAACCAATGATACGCAGGCGAGTCCTGAGAGCGTCATTGCGCCTTCAACTGATAAAGAAGAAGCACTATCGATGTTGGTCGCTACTACAATCAAAAATGACGAAGTAGGAGCTGAGTTGTCAGCCGATGGCAAAGAACAGCCTCCTTCAGATGATGCTCTAACAGACAAGGTAGACGAAAGCCTTGATAGTGAACCCACGAGTAAAGAACCAAGTACTTCGATCCAAGCCATCGATATGAAGGAGAATGCTGAGATCGTAAGCGAGCTTCCCACAAGTGAAGAAAGGCCGCCGGGGCCCGATGAGAATCCAGAGGCCAATGCAGAGGAAAAGCTTGTCAGTATTCCAACGAATACAGAACCCGAGACATTAGCCACCCCATTTGATACGCAGGAGTATCCTGAGAACGTTGGTGCGGTTTCAACGGAAGGAGAAAAGCCTGCGTCTGATGACGTTCTGGTAAACAAAGTTGACGAAACTTTCGACGGCGTCCCAAAGAGTACAGAACCAGAGGTATCGGACAAACCCAATGATATGAAGGAGAATCCTGAGATCGAAAGTGAGCTTCTCACAAGTGACGAGAACCTGCAGACGTCCGATGAGATTGCATCAGGCGAAATCAATGAAATCAAGGCTCTAACAGACAAGGTAGAAGAAAGCCTGGCTAATGTCGCAACAAAAGCTGAACTTGCCTCGCCGGCAGATGCAATCGATAGGATCAAAAATGAAGATGTGGCAGGTGCATTATCAACTGGTGATGAAGAACAGCCTGCGACTGATGACGTTCTAGAAAACAAGGTAGATGAAACCCTTGAAGTACCAATAGTGATCGACGAACCATCTCGGGTGCTACCTAACGAAGGTGTCGCAACTGAGGAAACGATTGAAGCATTGTCACCAAGCGAGGAACTTGTTCCAGTGACGGAACCTTTAGAGGCCGACACTACGAGAGTGATAGGTGATGTGCAAATACCCATCGTCAGTGACAGTAGAATTCAAGATCATCCTGACGCGCCAAGCGATGTATCAAACAAGGAAGGGAATGACGACGAAGAGCAACATCAAACAAGCAACGATGACATCAACAGAGTGTCAACAGGTGATGGTGTGGATGCGATGCTTGCGCACATCCATCCATTACAAACGCTCAAGAGGCTATCAGTTCTAGTACTACCAAGTCCAATTCCGCCGCGTCATGAATCCATTGAAACTGAAAAGTTGAAGCAGTCAGAGTTGATTCGAGAAAAACTAAAAGAACTGGATCTTGAAGAACTTGGGACTGAAATTGAGCAACAGCAGCAGACTCAGACTCAATTAGTGCAACAGGCTATGGAATCATCCATGACGAGGTTGGTACACGATCTAGACGACAATGGCGAACATGGTGGCCAAAAGGAGAGGATTTCTAGTCACAATCGTTCGAGCAATGTTCTGGGTCATGTCACTGATTGGTTGTCAAGCTCGTTGCACCACCGTGATGACGAGCATCCTTCAGCCTCAAGAGGAGGAAAGGCTGAAGCTGGAGATCATTCGAAAAAACCACACGGATTCTTGAGCGCGGTTGGGGAGTTTCTGACGGGATCTAGTCACCGAGATATCGAACCACCTGCATCTGTTACCAAAGGGACTGCTACAGAAATTCATTCCTTGAAGGACAAGCTTAAAGTCTTACTCAATGAATGTGATGATAACGAAGATTTGCGTGAGAGAGTACTGGAACTCGTTCAGGAAGACTCCAACGATGTTACCTCTAAAAGCGACACCATCATCGATTACCAGCGCAAGAGTTTGTTGGAGAAGATCCAGTCGCCTTTGGACCTATCGATCCCAAAGAATACTCAATCACTTAGAGATGCATTGTACAAGAGTAGGGCATCTCGGGATCATTCTGCCCAGAGAGTGATTCGAAACCAAAATTGGAATATCGATGACACTGCAGAGCCAAAAGCAGCAGCAAGGGCTGCACGACGAGCTCGTGCTATGGCCAAGCTTCAACGGCTCGATGCATTGATCGAAGAAGCGCAAAAAAGTACATGGATAGGAGCATGAATGTGTGGAGGACGATTGTTTGCCTGTTTTGATATTGCCTACTCGTAGAAAGTTACAAAGATAATGTAAATCAAACGATTAACATCAAGCAAACTTTCAAGATACACTATTCAGAGGTATAATGTACAAAATGTAAAATCTTTCAGCTAAGTGTTAGCACTGAATCTCTATAAAACGACTCAAAAAAAGTAGTAGCTGCAAAAACTAAATGAAGACAGCAGCCGCAGCACACCATGACTATGGCGCCGTGTTGTTGCTCTTTTTGCCAAAAACTCGTTTGGCCTTCCTAGCAGCCGATTCCAAGGCAGCTTCCACATGCATAATGGGAAGAGCAGTAACGGTAATGCTGCGTCGAAGCTTTTCTCGTTTGATTTGCTTCTTCGACGTCTTTAGCTCTTCGTCGGAAACCCCATATTTCCAAGTCAAGACATTCTTTCGATGGTAGTAGGATAACACCATTTGACGAGGCGTTCGTCGAGGTGGACGGTTATCTTCGTACTCATCTACTTCCAATGGTTCATGTTCTATGTATTCCCAATCTAGTTGAATTGGGGGGCCATAACTTACACTGGGGTTGTCCCCCAAAGTTTGGGAGTAACTGCGAATCACAATGGAACCAAACGCAACCGAGCTCCTAGGCAGTTCCGAACCACTCTCCATTTCATTGTTGGAAGCGTCCAAGGAGCTTCTAGTAGCAGTAGACATCAAACGAATCGACTCAAGATCGGGGGAGGGTAAGCACTTCCAAGACCCCTTTTTTGAACGCACAAAGATTTCCCCATCCGATACTCCCCGTTTCAATATGGATCTTCGGCCTGGAAGTACACTGCTGTGAGCGACGCTTGGAGTGTCTAGCCCTGTACTCGGTAAGGCATCTTCGGATAGTTTCGAACATGTTTCATCCAACACATCATCATTATCATCGTCCGATTGGTTGCAACAACTCGAGGATGAGGTTTGGGAAGCAGTATCTATTTCAGTCATCTCGGAATCGGTTTTTGCTGTGACCTCATCCATTTCTAACGATCTATCATCTTCGTTGCAAACTTTATCCACAATGCCACGACTACTCAAAATGTCTTGATTCTGAGGTGCTGCCACAATGTCCATGGTGAAAAGCATTGGTTGCTGCTGTAGATGCTGTGCAGTCATGGCAGGGACCGTCTTTTCAAGCAGTCTTGGTGACAGAATTTGTGGCTTCAGCTACTTGCAGAAACTCCCGAAGCACACACTTTTACCACGTGAGGTGAGACATCAGTTACGAGGGACTCTCTGAACCGTCAATTACCGGTATTCAATAGTCGGTACAACGTACAACCGTAGTCGAGGGTACAAAGTTTACGTACAATCAGAATGGCAATGCGAGTGATTATCGCGGTAGCTATTTATTAACAGGTGCGACGACCTCCCATCCTCCTGCCACGGTAGTTTGGAAGGTCCGGCAAAAGTACTCGAAGTCGGAACTTTTTGCTTCATTAAATGGAAGTTGGTCGCTGGATGTAACTGGCATATCAGTTCTACTCGGGGATCTCGCAGAAGTTGGAACAAAAGTCGATTCTCCTCCCTTGCCAGAGGTGACGTTCGTTGGGAAGTTCCTAATCCAGTGTAGAAGTTTTGTGGCGTTGGAGTGGTTATTTAAGGCCAAGGTCTCCCAAGTGACAAATTCTGTTTTCCCCAAGGAACTTTCAATTGATGATGTCGCCTCTTCGGTCTCGAACTCTCGAAGTTGGGGACCAGACGGATTCCTTCTACCTAAAAAAATTCTTTCAAACTTCGGGTGTTACTATATTGTATCATACCTACCCTGGATTATTAAGTTACCTGGTAGGGTGTCACAAACAATGAGTGCAGCACGACGAGAGTGTCCGAAGTATCATTACAAGGATCGGAAACTGGGTTTTGCTTGCGTTCCAAAGAATCCAAGACATGTCATCACGTGCTGTCTTTGTCGTCTGTGATTGTGCAATGGGCCTACTTGCTGGTCAACACCACTTACCGTTGTCAAGTAGAAGTACAACCAGGCGTTGAATCTTGGGTGGATGTCTGCACATCAGGTGTTTTCCATGAAACGAAATGTACAAAGTCTTCATAAAACCAAGACAACGATGATCTCTGTTTACTTCATGGCATGTCCGCAAGTTGTTTGGTTGCCCTGGTTTTCTCTAGAGAATGGCTAAAGGGATCAGAATTCTCACTGGGGGGGGGGGGGGACTATGGTGGCAAACACTATCGGTGGAAAGAAAGTCGACCTTTTTTAAATGGATTTCTTCTTTCCAGGATTATCATTTTGTCGCGATGGACGACTTGGTGGTGCGATATTATTTTAGAGATGGAAATCGAGCGTCCCATGTACGTTCCATGCTTGAAGTCTCAAAGGGCCCAGTTGATTGGCATGGTGTGAAAAGACGAATAAGTGCATCTTATACACCTTATATTCATCAAATGTCTTGGAGCAGCATACCGAATTGGTATTTCTATGTTGTTGGATTCTTCCATGTTCTGATTGTTGTTGCGAGAAAACCTAGAACAATCCCACAACACAAATTCAAATATTGGTCGGATAGTCTTGCCTTTCAATGGACCTGATGGCTCCATCCATCATGGTAGGATTGGTACTGAACAGGGCAGGTATATATTTGATGCAATCATGGAATAGTAAAGATGGTTTTCTGTTATTAATTTTATATCCTGTCGCATGGGGTTCGTCGAAGTGGGAGTTTGCACTCTTCTGCTCTTCCTTGCACTATATAGGTTTAATAGATGGTTCGAGGTGTACGCTCCTCGTCCCTCTTTGTGCGGGGGTTTAGCCATGCAGACTATCCATACCTAGCCCATGATTTTAATTTGAAGATTGTAACAAAAAGTTTTCTTGTGTGCATGGTCCCTTTGGAAGTTCTCCTTATCTTGGCTCATTTGGAGTTTTTTCTTTTGAACAATTCTACCCATGGATGGGATGATGAAAATCAAGTGAATTCCAAAGGCGGTCTAGTTTAAACTAGATTGCATCTACGGGTAGCTCTGGTTTAACTCATTTCTAGACGAAGGATTTGGTTCCTATGAACGCGTAGCCATCCTCGTTATGTCACCCATGGAGCACGGAAAAAAGTTGCTTGGACCAAGGGGCTCGTCATGGGAGGATGAATTCGCATCCTGCCTTGCTGGGAGCTCCCGTTAGTTCCCCCCTACTGTTAGCAATTTTCGATGCACCGAGTGATCGACAATCGACTTGATCTGATCGTGACTTCTAAAAAGTCAGGTCCAAGTCTTGATAGCGAATGTGGATACATATTCCCAATCTTGGAATATTGAAGGGTAACCGAAACCAGTGGAACCCAACGCGAACTCCGACTGAGCGGTTGCTAGCATATCCCAGCTGTTTTGTCCTCATCGATCCACCGACCCTCGGCGTTTGACATCCCGGAGACCTTCATAGCATGATTCATTTACTTCCTCTATCGATCGTTTGTGGTGGTGAGTGGAAGCACGCGGGCTGGCAATACCACTCGGCGGCCACGACATTGATACATCGTCCTCGGTTTCACAATACTCTTCGTACGCAACTACGTTGGCGCTTTGGTACAATGTGGTTAGAACACAAGCTCCTCGTCGAGGACACTTGATATGTATCGGCCGAACTGAGTTGTCCTCCGTGAGATCCAAGAGGTTTGGTAAACAGTTCGTCATCATGGGCATGCTTGAAGAGCGATGGGAAAAATGGGTGACACCAAAACAGAAAAATGATGCGTGTTTCCCCGGGGGATTTTCCGCTTTCTCGCTTTCCTATCTTTACCCCGTGTTTGACGCCAAAGAACAATACAACCATACTGACATTTGTCGTAGAAATATCAAAACCTTCGAAAGTTGTACTTGAACCAAATATCTGGTTTCCTGTTGTTAAATGAAAAAGTATCAACATCAAGGACGCTGGATGACATAGGCCGGGAAGTAAATGAAACCGCTATAATGTTGGGAGCGAACTACGTCCAAGGCACAAAGGCACCATAGCGTGCTACTTAGATACATTTTCGCCTTCCATGTTTATTTAAACTCGGCTTATATGACATTTTCATGCATATATTTTACTTATTGAACCAAGCGTTCGCGGGGACACGGTGATGAGAACGGACTGCCCTTTTTCCATAGGAAGCCTCTTGACACCCGTTCCTCATATATTTAAGTATACCCGTTTCCAAGGAAAGAAGATCGATGACGTGAATGCGTGTCGTTACGGAGTCCCGATTGAGACAATTTACTATTCGACGCTGAATGGAAAATGTCAACAAAATCTTTCCAGTGCACACGCTTTCTGCAAGAACCCCTCGATGGCTATAAAGTTCGCGATGAAGGATTAAATGAAAAGAGACTATATCCTTCCCTGTGAGTCCTTCTCTTGTAGTGGCGAAAGTATGGGTTCTCTCCATCAACTAGAGGGGATAGCGCTCGATGCAAAAAAGAAGGGGAGAAGGATGTAAACGTGAACTGGTGTTTTCGGAGGGATAAACCATTTATCTCGACATCGAACTACCGTAGTGTGATTCGTGGCGAAATGGTTCTTTTTACTACTACTAAAATAGTGCGGATAGCGAAAAGAAGGGAGAAGCATAAAAAATAGACTGCCGTTTGAGGGAGAAGCTTTTGTTTCTAGTATATATCGATCGATGAGGACAGGCGACGAGTACCGTGTAGTATGAAGAATCGTCGTCAATAGGCGAATGGATCCATGCGTGGGCGGCCTGCCGTACCTTGGAAGGATCATGTTCGGTCACTGACTATACCATGAAAATGAAGATAATGATGTACAGTTGGTAGAGATGGAAATTCCTTTTTTTATTAAAATAATGGTGACTACCTGTATAATTGAATTAGAACTCAAGCTACCTCTTGCAACTAGAGAATCATCCGGTACTTTTCTTTTGGGAGCACGAGAGCACTGATGACAAGGGATTACTGTGAAGAACTTTTGCAATTACAGTTGTAATGCATTCATAGCTCGGTTAGCTCGCGTATTTCAAAAAGATTCGCGACGGTTATCAAGTTGATGATCACCAGCAAGATACGGGCTAACTCAAACAGTAAAATAGTGACGTTCGGAAAGAAAAAGTTGGAACATTTTACAGTTAGGTCGTGGGAGTGTGAGAAGAAGTTCTTGTCCATATATATTTCAATCGCAATGAAAAGTATCATGCATCTAGAGGGATTCTAGAAGACTTTAAAATTTTTCGACCATGAAGAAGAAGAACTATGATGATGTTGACAATTGATACCACTTTCAAATCTTTTCGTTGGTCGAAAGCGACGGGAGTTATGGTTAGGATCAAGTCCATGAGGGACGTTACACCCCAAAGACGTGTAACAATCCAAAGTAATCCACAACATCTGTTGATAGCACACATTTAGTTACAGAAACACCGCGATCAACAGAAATCCATACTGTTCGAATCGGAATCGTCACCATCGTGGTGGGAAAGAACGTCTGAATTCCTAACCAAATTCTCTCGGCGACTATGTGTTCGTCGAGGCATGGAGGGCGGAGCATCCATTGATTCTCGTTTTTTCTTTTGACCTCGACGATCGTTGTCTTCAAGACAATTCCCGCTCAAGACTAACGGTTCCGTGGATATTTCATTTGTCGTTTCGATTCCAAAACTATCACTACTGCCGGCACCGTCTTGCTTAGCCTCAATCGACGCCAGTACGGCACTCTGTAACAACTGGGCGTAACCAGCAGCTCCTCGTCGCAGACTTGGAACTTTCTTGACACCACGAGTCGGTGAGGATCCAATCGGCGACGCAGGGACTGCGGGAGTCACCTCGTCGACTTGACTCGTATGGCTTCGGTAGGAGAACCGTTCTCGTGGCTCACCGCCATTGCATAGAGAGCTCTGAATTTCGTAACTACCCTCATGGGAATATGTACTGTGATTCATTGCCGCTATTGTGGTCATGATCAGTATCAAGGTAAAAGTCTCATCAAAGCAATGGATCAAGTATTCGATATG
>SWEM01000193.1:0-51372 GCA_019593585.1 Nitzschia palea | reverse complement strand
GGAGGTTTGTTCCAGCTGGTGCAATCGTTGTAGGTGGACTTGTACCAATGGGTGCAACGGTAGACGGTCCAGGTGTCACGCCTGGGGATGTTGTGCTCGGTGGAGGAGTAGTGTTTGGTGCCACAGTTGAAGGAGGTAAAGTCGCCACTGGGTTAGTCGCAATGGGGGCCGAAGTGTCACCATTCGTTGGTGAAAAGGTAGGACTGTCGGTAATGGGACTTGCAGTAGGTGACTGTACTGGACTTGGTGCGATGGGACCCCCCGATGGCAATGGTCCCTTGGAGGGTGACGAGGTTGGTGAAAACGTTGGCCCTAGCGTCGACGGTGCCTCGGACGGCATTGCGGAAGGTTCTGACTTTTGCAACGTTGTTGGCAAGGCTGATGGAGCATTGGTAGGTTGTGGAGAATCCGAAGGCGAGCTGGAAGGTACCGCGCTAGGAGAATCACTGAGGATGACGCCGGTGGACCATTCCGTAAAATTGCCATCAAGACCAGTCGCAACGAGGGTTGTTCCTCGAATCACTTCACTGGAGAAACCTTGACTTTTGAGGAGAGAATCAAAATAGGTCAAAAACTGGACAAGATCAATCAACTCTTTGGGACTGCTCGTTGTTTCATTGGTCCCGTTGTTGTTGCCTCCACTATCCACTTGCAAATTTCGGTTTCTCCCTTGACTTCCAGCTTCGACCTTGTCTCCAAATAATGGCTCATAGGGACACTCGGGATAGCACGAGACTATGGCTGTCCAGTACGTCTCCAATCCTGAAGGATCACGAACGGCAACTTCATCCAGCTTGGAGCTGATGCATTGTCGTTCAAAGAGTTCGTCACATCCCGGCGATACCTCATTATAAGCCTCAACGAACAAATCTTGTAGTGCCGTCCTGGTCGGCATATCATCCGACAGAAATTCAATTTTCATTTTTCCTATCGAAGTCACGGCATTTTGTGGGTGGCAAATAGAAACGGACGATTGTAATGAGACGACGGGAGAGGTGTTGGATACAGCAGATAATGAGGCAACGCCCGCCCCAGCCACTGCTGCCGCAATAGCTGCCACAGTCGCCATGGTGGCCGTAGAGGCTGCTGCAGCACCAGCAGCAACGGCTGCTGTAGCGGCAATGGCCGACGTCGCCGAGGCTGCTCCACCAGCTGCATTACCGGCGGCATTGACTGCCATGTTCTGCATGGCTTGCATTTGTGCCGGATTCATGGCACCAGGATTCCCCGTCATGGCAAAACCGCCAATCTGACTCTGAGACATGCTCGCATGGGATATATCATTGGCTGAGGTCATGCCATGAGCAACGTACGAGGCTGAATCGGGTGGTGGATTGGATGCTGCCACGTGCGCTGCGGCATGATTGGTGCTGGAAGGATCGGTGTTGATATTCCCACCACCGGCTTCATCTTTTGAATTGCGCACCGCTTGGTCAAACATGTGCAACACTTTTCTCGCGGTCCAGCCAGCCAAGGCCAAGAGTCCACCCGCACCCATGGCGTAGAGCGCCTGATTCCGGTGGTTGTCATCCTCATCGTCTGAAATGATGGAATCCTGGTCATCATCATCATGGAAACTGCTTTCCATGCTCATGGATTCTTGGAACGATTCTTGGTCAAGCATCATTTGTGGGCCTTGATCAAAGATATCAAAGGCTTGTACACTATCATCTGCAGCTGTTCCCATGGCACTCATCCAAATTTCTGGGTCCGCTTCTCCAATGGGTGTGGAGAGTACTTGAGCGAATCGGATAGTCTTTCGTGGTTCAACTTCATTGGCTGCCGCCTCGAGTACACACAAGCTGTCTTGTTGTTGTGGGCCACCAGTGAGACAATCTTGAAACGCATCGCCGTCGTCGTCTGTGAGATACATCGATCCTTCCAGCTGTCGCACGTCGGATTCGGCGAAAATATCCGTAGCAGCATCACGTTCCAACTGATCATCCAACAAAAGTTGATCAAGCACCGTGGAATCTAACGATTGAATTTGATTCCTGTTGTTGTTGTTGTTATTGCTGTTGACGTTGATGTTGTTGATGTAGTCGAGTCCCATGTTCATACTGGCGTCATCTGCATCTGTGCTGTTCCCGTCCACCATCATTTGCAGATTGATCGACGACCCCTGGTCGCGAAGCCAGTCATCAAAAGCGTCGCCAGACATATTATTAGGAGATCGATCAACTCTTACTACTGGCTTGCAGAGCGGGAATAATTGACAAGTGTATGATCAAGCGTCCTCGTCTCGGGACTCGGGAGAAGCTGACAAGTTTTGAATGCTGTTTTTACCTGGTAAAGATATATGGCAAAATTCCATATGCAAGGTGTACCTGGTACGACCTGCTGGGGGTCCGAGATTTGTCGCACAAGACAGATTTGGCAATTTAATGTTATTGTGCGACGAGACGATTTACAGTTAACAATGGGCTAGGCTTAGGTATGTAGAATTCCCTAATAAGCGTTCTTGAAGAACATGGGAAGAGAACGTCCGAAAAAACCTGCTGGGTAAAATATATGCGAATCCTGCACCGTTCAACTTCTAGTACATGTACCTGGTACCTGGTACCTGGTACGTGATACATGGAAGAGGTACGAAACGCTCCCGTTGTTGTTGTTACTGTTAACGCGTTCCAGGAAAATCACACGGTCCTTCAGCAATTTGCAGCGGAGGTTCAGCCATCGTCATTGTCTGTGTAATAATTTATCCTCGCTATAATGTACCTGGTACAAGACAAGTAGATGGTGCCGCGGAACGTGGAAGGTGGCTTGGAGCTTGGAGTACATGTAGTCACACCGTATTGGTCCGCTGATGTCTTTTTGGGTCCCACCTTGAGTCGGGGATTCCAATCAGACGACCAGGGAGAAAATGGCCTCATATTCACCAGGCGCATGGAAGCGGCAGCAGCAATTCTGACCACAAACCAAAGCACACAGGAGGAGAAGTTATCTTGCTCGGCCTAGAATATGAAGATGAAGACTTCACCGACGACCAATCCCTCCGTTGTGCAGAAGACGACCCCATCGACCCAGACCAATACATTGGTATGGAACTTGGGATCAGATGGGACGATGAGGCCAACCTGGTACAGCTAAAGTCAAACAGTGGCCGGGCAGTTGGATGAAATGGGATTCAAATCAAGCCCTGCGGTGCGGACCCAGATGTGTGGATGCGACCTGCAATTCGGGACGTATGTAGACGATCTCATTGCCGTCAGTCAAGATCCCTCATCAATCATGCAAGACATGCAGAGGACATTCAATTCAAGGAAGATACGGTGGAGCGCCCCCCACAACCTATCTGGGGGGCAAAGTTGGCAAGGAAGAAGTTGAATGGGTACACGTGCTGGACAATCACAAGTGTTGATTTTGTCAACGCTGCGGTCGCCAATATAGAGAAGGCCTTTCAGGGCACTCGGTGGAGGATAGATGACACACCCGAGCTTGACAAGCGGGATTCCCAGTTTTTCCAGGAATTGATTGGGATGCTACGATGGGCTACTGAGATCGGGAGGGTGGACATACTGCATGAGACATCCATCCTTTTGTAGTATCAGGCAGGCCCACGCGAGGAACATTTAGAGCAAGCATTGCATATCTTCGGATTGATTACAGCGAATGCCGATGACTTCCAAGAGTACTATAGGGGTGCTTACGCATCGCATGGTGCCAAGAAGAAGACACGACGATCACACACAGGATGCATCATCTTTGTCTACCGGGCACCAATACTCGGGTACAGCAAGCGACAGCAGACTGTCGAATCCAGCGCATTTTCGTCGGACTTCATTGCAATGAAGGTATGTCTGGAGGCATTACAGAGACTACGGTTCAAGTTGCAGAACCGTTGAGAAACTTTCATCAAAACCACGAGATAGTTCTATTGTTCTCAACCGCTCTTACGGCAGTATTTATTCAGCATATATCATAATGCGATTTCTGTAATGTAAATTGATCACCATCATTGTGCTGCTTTGTTGCAGCGAGAATGTACAATACTCCTTAGGTAGCTATATAGATCCACAAGCAGGATATACCAACCATCTCCAAGTGGGCATTACTCCATGCAAATCAAAACATGTTCAATTCGACAATACTTCTACAGCATTTGTTGCAAAGGCACAACTAGCACAAGAGTCAATCTCCATGTCATTGACTCAAGTTTCAAAGTCAATAAGAACAAAGTATGCTGAAAACTTTACTTCGTGTCATGCTACCAAAAGCAACAACCAAGGCGCTATCAGAATCTTATGGTTGGCCGCAGCAAGCCCTTGCAAGGCATGCACCATCACATGTACTGCCAATGTTCTGGCATGCTGTTGTGTAAACATATGTCCCTACACAGCAACCACAAGTAAACTGTCCGTTTGAATTGACTGGCATGGTTCCCTGTCCTGATGACTTGCAGGCCAGGACAGCCAAGTTCAAGCCGCTGCCAACAAATAGTCCACAAGATCCACTTTGAACTGGAGGAAGTGTTGGTGGAACCGTGAGAGGAAGTGTAGGTTGTGGTGTTGGTGGGACTGTGGGTGGAGGTGTAGGTTTTGGTGTTGTAGGTTGTGGTGTTGGTGGCAATGTAGGCTGTGGTGTTGGTGGAACAGTTGGTGGAAGTGTAGGTTGTGGTGTGGGTGGGACTGTGGGTGGTAGCGTAGGCTGCGGTGTTGGTGGAACCGTTGGTGGCAGCGTAGGTTGAGGTGTTGGCTGCACAGTCGGTGGCAGCGTAGGCTGCGGTGTTGGTGGAACCGTTGGTGGCAGCGTAGGCTGCGGTGTTGGTGGAACCGTTGGTGGCAGCGTAGGCTGCGGTGTTGGTGGAACAGTTGGTGGAAGTGAAGGTTGAGGTGTTGGCTGCACAGTCGGTGGCAGCGTAGGCTGCGGTGTTGGTGGAACCGTTGGTGGAACAGTTGGTGGAAGTGAAGGTTGAGGTGTTGGCTGCACAGTCGGTGGCAGTGCAGGCTGTGGTGTTGGAGGGACTGTCAATGGCAGTGTAGGTTGTGGTGTGGGTGGAACCATTGGTGGAAGTGTAGGTTGAAGTGTTGGCGGAACAGTCGGTGGCAATGTAGGCTGTGGTGTTGGAGGCACAGTGGGGGGAGGTGTAGGTTGTGGTGTTGGAGAAACAGTTGGCGGCAAAGTTGGTGAAAGTGTAGACTGTGGTGTTGGCGGCGCTGTCGGTGGCAGTGGCGGCTGTGACATTGGAGGCACCGTGGGCGGAAGTGTTGGCTGTGGTGTAAGCTGTGGTGTCGGCGGCACAATTGGTGGCAGGGTAGGTTGTGGTGTTGGTAATACAGACGGTGGAAGTGTAGGCTGTGGTGTTAGAGGAAAAGTAGGGGGCAGCGTGGATTGTGGAGTTGGCGGCACAGTCGGTGGAAGTGTGGGCTGTGGTGTGGGTGAGATAGTCGGTGGAAATGTTGGTGGAAGACTGGGCGGCAGTGTAGGTTGAGCTGTTGGTGGAACAGTCGGGAGAAGTGTAGGTTGTGGAGTAGATGGCGCAGTCGTTAAAAGTGCCGGAAGCAGAGTTGGAAGAGCACTTGGAAACTTGGTTGGCGCATCTGCAACTCGACTCGGTGTGGGTGGTAGAGAAGTAGCTTGTGTTGGAGAAACTGAAGGTGCAAAAGAGGTAGGTACGCCAACAGGTGGGGAAGGTGTTGGATTGGGTGGGTTCGATGGCGATGAACTTGGGTTCGAAGAAGGTATCATTGTTGGACCAAAAGAAGGATTCTCCGAACTCGCCGATGGACTCGCACTAGGCACTTCCGATGGTCCTGAACTTGGATCGACACTGGGAACATTCGATGGTGAGATACTAGGCCCTCCACTTGGACGTGATGACACAGTCGGATGTTCCGATCCAAATGCACTCGGATCCGCTGATGGTACACTCGTCGGACTCTTGGACGGTGCAATACTTGGACCCTTGCTTGGTTCACTCGATGGCAACACACTCGGTTGACCCGACGGTGAAATCGATGGACCTCCAGATGGACTCTCCGAACTCGCCGATGGACTCGCACTAGGCACTTCCGATGGTCCTGAACTTGGATCGACACTGGGAACATTCGATGGTGAGATACTAGGCCCTCCACTTGGTCGTGATGACACAGTCGGATGTTCCGATCCAAATGCACTCGGATCCGCTGATGGTACACTCGTCGGACTCTTGGACGGTGCAATACTTGGAGTCTTGCTTGGTTCACTCGACGGCAACACACTCGGTTGACCCGACGGTGAAATCGATGGACCTCCAGATGGACTCTCCGAACTCGCCGATGGACTCGCACTAGGCACTTCCGATGGCCCTGAACTTGGATCGACACTGGGAACATTCGATGGTGAGATATTAGGCCTTCCACTTGGTCGTGATGACACAGTCGGATGTTCCGATCCAAATGCACTCGGATCGGCTGATGGTACGTTTGTCGCAACGGGCACACCTGTTGATGATGGTGCGTTAACAATCGGAGCAGTTGTGGAGGGAGCATTTGCTACAACAGGTGCCACAGTCGTTGATGGGCTCGAAACAACTGGTGCAATGGTAGACGGCCCTGGGGAAACACCTGGGTTTGCCGTGCTGGGTGGAGGTGTTGTATTCGGTGCTACATTCGGTGCAACACTTGCAGGTGATAACGTCGCAACGGGCACACCTGTTGATGATGGTGCGTTAACAATCGGAGCAGTTGTCACAACAGGGGCAATCGTTGTGGGTGGGCTCGAAACAACTGGTGCAATGGTAGAAGGCCCTGGGGTGACACCTGGGTTTACTGTGCTTGGTGGAGGTGTTACGATCGGTGCAACAGTTGAAGGTGGTAGCGTTGCAACGGGCACTACCGTTGATGGTGGTGAGGTAGCAATCGGAGGAGTTGTGGCTGGAGCAGTTGTTACAACTGGTGCAACCGTCGAAGGTGGGCTCGTACCAACTGGTGTAACGATGGACGGCCCCTGGGGAAACACCTGGGTTTACAGTGCTTGGTGGAGGTGTTACGATCGGTGCAATAGTTGAAGGTGGTGAAGTCGCAACGGGCACAGCTGTTGTCGGTGGGTCGGTAGCAATCGGAGCAGTTGATGCTGTGATGTTGTTATATCCAGTAAAATCGTTGCCGGAGGAGTTGTGAGTCGAGGTGCCAATCTGGCAGGTGAGGGAGTAACATCTGGGACTAACGTACCTGGTGGAGGAGTTGAAACTGGTGCCATAGTGGAAGGGGGAGGAGACACCCCGGGGACAACGGTAGCCGGTGGGTTTGAACTGGCAACGAGGGGCGATGTAGTCGACACCGGACTGGTCGTGGCTGTAGCGTCCGCAGTGGTTGGTACTGATGCGCCAGGCGAAGCAGTTTCTCCTCGGGTTGGTGAAAATGTGGGGCTATCGGTCACAGGCTTTCCGGTAGGTGACTGTGTGGGCGTCACTTCCATTGGACCACCTGTGGGCAACGGTACGTTCGAGGGTGTCGAAGTTGGCGAAAAAGTCGGTCCGAGGGTAGATGGCGAATTTGAGGGCCTTGTTGATGGTTCCAAATTTTGCAAAGAACTTGGCAATATCGACGGTGCAATGGTAGGTCCTGGAGAATCGGAAGGGCTCACGGAGGGAATTGAACTTGGAGAGTCACTGAGCAGCACGCCGGAGGACCATTCGTCGAAAACACCATCTAGACTAGTTGCAAGGAGAGTCGTACCACTGATCAATTCACTATTGAAGCCCTGATCTTTGATAAGGGAATTGAAATATGCCAAGAACTGTACAAGATCGATCAGCCTTTTGCCTGTACTGGTTGTGTTGGTCCCGTTCCCTCCGTCACCCACTTGCAAATGTCGATTGATCACTTGATTTCCGGCATCGACCTTGTCTCCGAATAATGGCTCATGTGGTTGCTCAGGATAGCAAGAGACCAAGGCTGTCCAATATGTGTCCAATCCGTAGGGGCTTCGGACGGCAACTTCGTCCAGCTTTGCACTGATAAGCTGTCGTTCAAAAAGTTCGTTACATCCCGGCGATACCTCGTTGTAAGCCTGGACGAAAAGATCTTGTAATGCCGTCCTCGTAGGCAGATCGTCGTTCTGAAACGCGATTTTGATATTTCCAACCGCATCCACTGCTCCTCGAGGAGTACAAATGGAAAGGGAGGATTGAAGAGCGACGACAGGCTCAGAAACAGATGAAAATGTTGCGGCACCTGCCCCAGCCACTGCCGCGGCAACGGCTGCTAAAGTTGCCATGGTGGCCATTGATGCTGCAGCAGCTCCCGCCGCGACTGCTGCAGTCGCGGCCATTGCGGTAGTAGCCGAGGCCGCTCCGCTGCCAGCATTGTTGGCTGCATTGACTGCCATGTTTTGCATCGCTTGAGTTTGTGCTGCGCTGGCTCCACCAGGATTGCCCGCCGCACCAACACTCATTTGACTCTGTGACATGCTGGCATGAGAAAGATTATTCGCTCCATGCGAAGCGATCGTTCCTGGATCTGTCGGGTTAGACATAGCTAGTTGTGATGGATCTGTAGGGTGGGATGGATCGACGTTGATATTCCCACCGGCTTCATCTCTGGAGTTGCGAATAGCTTGGTCAAAAAGATGCAAAACTTTCCTAGCGGTCCAGCCAAGTAAAGCAAAGAACCCAGCGGCGCCCATAGCATACAGTATTTGTTTGTTCATGTCCGTTTCTTCATCTTCTGATATTATGGACTCCTGGTCGTCATCGTGGAAAGAATTTCCTATAGTGGTCTCGGAGTCGTCAGGGTGAGCAAGGTCGCCTTGATCAAAAATATCCAAGGCCTGCATGCTGTCATCTGGCTTGCCCAAGTAATCCAAAAAGGTTTCTGGGTTGGCTGCTGCAAATTCCATGGGTGTTGCTACTACCTGGGCGAAGCGAATCGTCTTTTGAGGTTCTACTAGTGCACTGGCTGCTTCGAGTGTAAACAAGCTGTCCTGCGCGACTTCGAGGCAATCCCGAAAATAATCGCCATCCTCATCCATGATGTTAATCGATCCATCAAGCTGCTGCCTAATGGGGTCAGCGAATATATCCATTGCGGCATCACGCTCTAGCTGATCTTCCAATACTAGCTGATCGAGAACCGAGGGATCTATCGACTGAATGACATTTCTTCTGTTGCCACTTGCCATGTCCATACCGGCGTCATCTGCATCAGTACTGTTCCCTTCGACCATCATTTGCAGCTGCATAGATGACCCCTGCTCCCGGAGCCAATCGTCGAATGCGTCACTTGACATGTCGAGGTCACTTCCAAGTCATACAACACTTGAACAAATGAGATTTCGAGTTTTCCTGCTATGTGGTCTACAAAATACTCGTGAAACTCCGTGTCCAGTATCTACCGGTAGTAGTATTCTATCAATTGCCGCGACTTGCAAATCACGACACCAAGCTGGTTAGGTTCACGAAACACAGGACTTTCACAGCAGCTTTTTTTATCCCTCGGCGTGTAAGGAAAGGTCGACGCGAATTTGGAATGAAAGTGCCTATTCAATTCTTGGGCTTGATTTGTGGTTTGCGCAGATATAGACAACCGACCATCGATAATTAATCAAATTGACGGAGAAACCAAAATGGCATTAATCAATCCATCACTCTATAATTGGACGTCCAAGTACCGGTACTGGTAAGGAGTCGACCTCGCCTTGGAAGGACAGAGTCTAAACATTAAACATGATTTCACGATTAGCGAACTCACCAAGATTTGCGCCGACCGGCGCCGGGCCATTATTTGTTGACATTCGTTGAATTGCGTGGAGTACGATCGCACCGGTACTTTTACCTTTGGCAGAACCCAACAGATGTTGAAAGGGGCAGTTGTCCGTGTATCAATCACGAACTTACCAGGACACTACAAAAACTTAACGTCTACCGATATACTAATAATAATAACAGTTACTAACGTTAGTATGTTTGTTACCGGTATACCATGTTCACTTGAATGGCCCACTCGAGGTAGTAAAAGGAAGCCCAACTACCGCAGAGTAATCCTAGGGATAGACTCCAATTCAAAATGGACGAGGCAACTTGTTGAGGTTGCCCAGCCCGAGATTCGACCAAGGTGGGTGCCAAACTGAATGCAAGATTGGTTAAATAGCCATTGGAAATAGCAAAGGCCCATTGGATCAGCCAGGAATATGCGTCACTCGAAATCAATCCCGTGGAGGAAAACGTGGAGGGACATGTGACGAACAAGATGAAAAAGGCAACTCTTATCAAAGAGGCAGTGACAAGACCAGAGGTTGGAGATCTCCATGATGATAAGAGACGTCCCATCAAATCTCCAGCATTAAACACACAAAATGTCATGGGTGTGTATAAATCTGTTTGGATCCGATCGAATAGCGTAGCGGTACTGCCGTCTTGGATGGTGTCTTGAATTTTTGTCGCATGGATCGACGCCAACTCGGAGGTCCACACCGGAAAAATGGCTAGTGTCACAAAGTAGGTTGTAAACAAACAAAGGGCTGGACCCCAGACCGAGTAGAGTACTCGAACTGTCAGGTTCAAGCTAGCGATCGGTAGATCCTTGTCTCCATTATCAAATGATCCATTTGTTACGTCATCAACACTGGCCGTACTTTTCGTCGTGTCGGAACATGTCGAATTAGTATCTTCGCAACCAGAAGGTTTTGTATAGTAGTAGTAAAAGCCATTCGATTCTTCATCAGCCTCTGGTAAATTTCGTAAGAGAGGGGAAGATGCTGTGGGAAATGACGGAACGTCGTCATCATCTTGATTATCATCATGATCATTGCACGCGTCCTCTACATCTGACGTGGAAAGTACCCTTATAACTACCGAGTAGCCAATCATACACGATGCCAATACCAGACAAGAGGCCACAAAGTACCCAAACGTTGGCCAAGAGATTTTGGTATAGTCTTGACATGCCAACAAACGTTGTTGATCATCGGGTTGATCTTGATTCCAATAATCCGCCATCAAGTTGCCCGTAGCGACAATAAGACCACCAATGGCTTGTCCATTAAAGTAGGGATGGATACCAAGATGTTCATCCAAACTCCCCGCCGTTGCTACCATGCCAGCACTAGCAATAGAGGTGCAAACCCCACAAATGGTAAATCCCAAAAAGGTCCACGTCCAAAAGATTGCGGGTGGAATCCAAGGGAGCAACACAAAAAGCGCTGTTCCAATAAAGACCAATAGGTAAATACCCAAGGGTACCATAACCAGGTACCAGTTGTTGTCCGACGAAGATTTGGTTATGGTTGTTGTTGAATGTGATGATGATCCTTTTTCCTGGTAAAAGCAATATTGTAGAACAATCATGATTGCCAGAGAAATGACCGAACCTCCGTTGAACAATAAAGAAAACCAAGCTTCCATAGTATCGCCGCCACCGCCACCGTCACCATGTCCATCTCGGGTGCCAGAGGAACAATCGTAAAGTCTAGCTTGAAAGTAAGGTTTGGCGCTAATGTAAGCATTCCACGGTAACAGGACACCAATCCCCAAGAGCAAAAAGACTGTGGAAAGTACGAAGCGGTTGTGAATATCAACTGGTTGTGGTTGGTTGGAAGTTGCCACAACGGATTGCCGAGGTCGTTTCCGACTATTCGATCTTGTTGTTGACCAAGATAGAGGTGATGGAAGCAGACAAGGGACAGATGTGCTGCGTTTTAGCGGGATTATGGGGCTCATATTAGATGTGGAACAAGTACCGGTAGCGTAATCTCTTGATGGAAAATGAGATTGACCAGGCACTTGCAAAGAGGAATAAAGATTCTGGTGTGCAAAGCACAATGCCGACAGCAACTCTATGTTTTGATTTCTAATGTGTTTTGTGGTACCGGTAGTTTTGTTGTCACGTTTCCAAACAAAAAAGTGTGATGCAACGAGAACCCCACTCATCGATTCCTCGTTCTGCAATTTGATTGGTCATCGGTTCCAAGGATCGGCATCACACCTTTCTTCCGGTAGAACGTGGAGCATGACGTGGTTCGTTCGCGAATGCTAGGTAGATCCGACTCGTCTGTTTCAAACTCGACTGGAATCCAATTATTCGATCGATTCGCTTCGGAGTGCATTACAATTCACAAATCTGATTCCTTTTGCGCCACCAACGGACCGCTTATAAAAATGGTTGCATTTGATTGTGCTTCGTAGAAGTGAATGACTTTCCAGTACCTTAGAAATATCCATCCTACCAGGTTAAGCATGTATGTTTCCCTACGAATACAGCAATCCCATTTCACATTTCACCTATGTGCCTAAATTGTGGGTGGTAACCCATTCTTATTGCCCCTTAGAATACGATCACGCCTGCTTGGAAGGAATCAGGCGACGATTGTTGCCTCGTTGATAAGAGATATTATTGCCTTAAATCCGGCCATTTCAGAAAAGGGAATCTTAGACTGTACCGGGTAGGTTGAAGGAAAAGAAGTTATCCTGTGGAGAGGCAGGCTGGATTGCGATTTCTACTACCGAAATACCAGATGCCCCGGTACCAGTAGGAAGCGTAGCAACAAGGTCTCGGGAAGAAAAAATCACATGCGAAACCACAACGTTTATGCTGAAACAGCGGCTTCTCCTTGAGAAGAGTGAGCGCAAGCTCCATTCGCAAATACCGTACTAGCAGCAGAAATCACCACTGCTAGAACAAGTGGAGTGTCCTTTTCATAGACAGTGAAGGATTTCTTCTGGCTGTACATTGTATTGTTGGTCATCTTATCGGCATCTTTGACAGGAGAGAGGTTTCTTCCTCATTGTTCTTGGCAGCAGGTACCAGAAACGACGTAAAGTTCATGCGAATTTCATCATGAAAATGAATCCGCAGCCTGCCGAATGGAATTCCTCTTCGGACGGATTGGTGATGAGTACAAGTACCACACCCACATCGTCTGCACGAACTGCGGACCGCACTGTTTCGGCTCATAACTTGACCAGTCGCAAAGGCAAAACCCCTGGATCCACGCATTCTTCTTCCAATCAGGATCCATTTGGTGGTAGTGCTGAGCTGCCTGTCATCAACGATCCTTTGATTGAAAATTCACCAGGAAAGAACACGGGAGACCTTTCAACAGAAATGACTACTGGACAACCAACACATGATTTTGCTTCGTCGTCACGTGGATCGTCTTCGTCGTCGTCTTCCAAGAAAATGCATCATTATCACCACCATTCTCCTAACCCTAAAGCGTCGCAAAAACATTCGACCGAAGACGAAACAGTTTCAGTTTCTATCGAAGAAACGGGTGAAGAAAACACAAACCATAAGGATGAAACACAGGACAAGGATTCTCGACGTACCGGTAGTAGTAGGCATTCCCGAACCACACGCCCGTCAAAATACAAGGATACCGATGTTAAACGTCTGGAAAGTTCTCGTCGACGAAGTCGAAGTCGGAGTCAAGATCGGTCACGTCGGTCGGCTGGAAGTCAAGATCCATTACGACAACGACGAAGCAAAAGTCGTGATGCCACAGAAACCAGCAAACGTCGGAGTAGGAGTCAAGATCCATTGGCAACCGCACAACAACGTCTGGACGAACGAAGGCGGAGCAAAAGCCAAGAACCAAATGACGAAGGAAACAAACGAGGAGAAGAAGAAGCAGCACGACCAGTTCGTCAAGGTCGTCGTCCAACCCGTCCGTCAAAAGGGACCATCGAGTCATCGTCTAGTCGGAATGTGACGACGACCACCCTGCCATCGACAGTATCTCCTTTATCTGTGGAAGCGAAAACTGTATTGCCTGATCCTATATTGCAACAATATCTCGGGGAGGGCACACGAGCTTTTGATTATATTTTGGGTTTGGAACCAACAACTACCGGTTCTACGACGGAAACGCCGAACGCACCCGGAACCATATCAGTGGAACGAACTGGAACTCCCATAAATAATGCTATGCTTTCCTTGGCATCGCCGCAATTACCCAAAAAATCATTCGAACCTACCAATAATCCACATGTATCTCCAACGATCTTTTTCAACAGCATGGCCAAGAAGGTGGCAGGTGATCGATGGCTCCAAGATGAAAGTATCCGAAGTCGTAGAACCAGTGATCCCACTGGATCACCATCACCTCGAAAATCGTTGGGAGATCAACTCATGGCACTGAGTAAAGATAGTTTCAATGCCAATACATTGGATCCCGATGAAAAGAGTATGCATTCTCAAGATTTAACGCCACAAGTTCCCCGTCGACGAGGTTCCAAACGCTTGGCAGGAACAAAACCGAAACCGGCGGCACCCCCGTTGACTTCCAATACTGATGTGATGTCCAATGACGGATCATCCTCCAACAACAATAGTTATAGTGCGAGTGTCTCCAAGTCACCACACAAACAAATTCGAAAACTGGCAAACAAGGTTGTCAAGACGAGCAAGTCTATGTTGCAGGGAGAAAGCACTGGCAACAGCAAAACTCCCTCCTCAAGTACAAATACCCGAAATGCTTTTGCCCCCAGTCAACAGCCTTTGATTGATAAAGTAACGGACTCCGCAGCGTTGGATGATCCATCTAGTGACTCGAAATCATCGTCGTCGTCCTGGTTAGTACACGAGGACGGTGCATTAACGCCCCGAACATTAAAACGAAGAAGTACTTTACAAAAGGCACGAGATAAGGTAACGACATTGCTCAAGACAAATAAAAAATCCTCCCAAATGCCGGATGTGTGGGGTGCACTGGAGGATAGTGACTCGGTGGAAATATCAGAGGTGGAAGAGATTGGTGAAGAAAGGGGAAATTCTGTTTCGCCGTTACAGCCCTTTTCTGCCACAAGTCCTCAATTCGATGTGAAAAGTCCACCCCATGACGCAAGCCATGTCCGAGATACCACTCCCTCGCTGCCACCTCCTCCACTTTCACACGATTATTGCTCCCCAACGCCATCGCGGAGAGTTAAATCCAAGGCGGCCTCGGAGGAGGCAGGGGAACATGATATTCTACCGTCTGATCCGGAGAAACATCCAATGCGAAAATCATCGACTCGCAAACCTCGTCGATCATCGTCTCCTTCCAGACGAGCCCGGTCATCGTCTCCATCTTCCAAGTCAAACCCCACGTCATTGTCGTCGACGACCACAGTAAGGCGTAAAAGTCGATCGATTCAAGAGAAGCCGGATTCTGATTCTCGTGCGAGTTCAAGTTCCAAAGGACGACGAAGCCAATCACTAAGCAAGCATGAAGAATATGTTGGTTCGACTACTAGTGGTGGTGAAGAGGGTGGACCTTCCCAGGAACGACGACGACGATCCCGCTCCGAGTCTCGTCCAGAGGATTATGCCGTCGCGAGAGATGAGTCGCACGGAGGGGGTGACTCTCGCAGATCCAAAAATCAATCCAGACCCTCATCGGCCAGAGAGGTTACTCGATCCAATTCACCTCATTCACTCCGGTCTTCAACCGTGACCATGAAAGAACGCAAACCACGACCAATGTCGAATTCTCCCGGCACTTATCGAAGAGAAGGGAGCAAACGACGAGAGGCATTACAAAAAATTCGGTCCGAGCGATCCGTCAAACCTTTGAACCTGGCCGAGACCACCACAACTTCTACGGCTATCTCTGAAACTACCGAGCATAGTGGTTCGACAAAAGCGGGCCCAACCAACGAGTATAATACTACAGCGAAGGGATCAAGACGACAAAACACGAGCAGCAGGAGTGTGACCAGCGGAGATGGTCGTGTGAATAGTGTTCGATCTATGGATCCCAATATCATGCGAGATCATGATAGATATTTTGCTAACTCAACCCAGAAAGAATCGATGAGAATGATAAGCGAAAAATGAAGGAGAGGTGGACCACCCAAGAGAATTGAAGGATGGAGCATCTGAAGCGACTGCATCGTTTGGCGAATGTATTCCTACTCGAGATACAGTGAATGTACCAGACGTTTCAATCATGCAACTAGTGGTCTTGTCTTTATACGAACAATCGAATTCCTGGCTCTGTGGATGATATATCACCAGTATGCCTTACAAGTGGGCGTTTTAAGAAATCTTTGTCTGACTTTTGTAAATAAAAAATCATGTTGCGCAGTCATGACTTGTTCCGTAAAAGCAAGAAAACACCCTCGATCCACGAGACACTCCATCTATTAATTCGATCAATCATGCAAAAATTCTTACTTTCCAGGGCCCATTCCTTTCATGGCCTTTTGCATTTCTTCCATGGACATGTTCTTCAAGGCCTCTTGTTGTTCCGGGGACATGTTCATCACGGCCTCTACTTGTTCCGGTGTCATCTTTTGCATTTCTTGTTGAGCTTGTTGTGACACTTTCAACATGTCCTTCCCATTCATATTCTTAATCATTTCCTTGGCAGCCTTGCGCATCAATGGATTGGAATTCATGAGCTTGGCTGTTTGCCGCAGCATGTTGGGATCGGTACCCATGGCACGTAATCGAGCCTCGGTTGCCGGATCCATATTTTGCATTGCCTCAAACATGGTAGCCATGTCATCATCGCTCATGTTCTTGAATTGTTCGTTTGCCGCTGCCAACTGATCATCGGTGAGGGATGCTCCGACTTGTGGAGTAGAAGACGACGAAGAATTAGAAGTTGTCGCCGGCTTCTCAGTACCGCGCTTTTTCGTAGTTACTCTTCGTTTGGCTTCTTTTCTTGCTTCTCCCATGAGGTCATCTTCAAAATACTCTTGGACTTCTTTCCATACTCGTTCAAATCCATTTCGATCTACTCGAGTTGCTCCCAAGCTACCATTGGCCCAGCATTCCTTTAATTCAGAAGGACTTAAATCTTGCTCTCTGGAACCACTGAGCATTTGAATGACGGGTAAGGAGGCAAAGCCGGCCAACGTAACTCCACCGATGCCTTTTTGAATCGATTCGCCGTCATTACTCATAAATTCTGCGACTTGGTACATGACCGAAATCACATTGGGATCTGAGCTGGTACCAGGTCCTGTCGCTATGCCCCCACTTGACGATGAGTCGCTGTCATCATCGCCATCATCATTGCTATCCTCGTAGCTTTGAACGTCCACAGCCATGCCTTGCTTTGACAAGATTTCGACGGCTTGATCCAAATTTTCCTTTGGGATGTTTGACATGGCCAGATTGATTTCTTCCAATTGCTGAGGTGTCATATCTTTGAGTCGTTCTTGTGCCAAGCGCGACTGTTCCATCATTTGTTGCGGGGTCATGTTTGCCATGAGTTTTTGTGCACTCTCAATCATTTGGGGATTGTCTGTAAGTGCGAAAGACCGAGTGAGCGATCGAGATAGACCGGTCGATAGGATTTGTCAGTGTTAGCTAGGAGCTGCAACAATTTTTGCAAAGTACGTGCAGTAGTCGCTCGTGAAATGTATCGTCAGGAGACGACACGACGCGTCACGTACCTTTCATCATCTTCATTGTTTGTATCATGGCGTCAGGATTCATTCCCAACGCTTTCATTGCTTGTTTCTGAATAGGATTCATTGTTTCCATGTCGCGAATCATCATGTCAATTTGCTCCGGGGTAAGATTCTTCATTTGCTCTGCAGCTGACTTCATCATGTTGGTATCGGAAGCCTCCTCTTGGATAATTTGTTTCATTCGATCGATATTGGGCACATTCTTATTGTCAGCAAAGAGTTTGCCGGTACCAGTTGTTGGTGTTACCGGTACAGCAACTCGTCGTGGTTGTTGTTGCACAAATGCGGTGGCTGTTGTAACAGCTGACACCACTAGTATGGTGCAGCGTCGGAATTTCATGATGATTTTTGTTGTATTGAAAGCAAGAAGTTGTATCACAGACTACCACTATGACATTTAAATTGTGTCTCTAAAGGAAATTTGTGGATTCCAAATTTGTGTGCCATCCAGTGACTGCGTTGTCGGGATCGCGTCACAAAATTCTAATCTTGCTGCCACGCGGAAGATGGCCAACTCATTGCATGCATCTGGTTTCTGGTTGGCCGTGATGACGTCACAGGTTTGCCCTATAGCAATAATACGTTAGTATATAATATGGACCAGGTTCGGACCAGGTAATGTTACTTGTACCTGGTACTTGGTACGGCACCCATGCTAAGGTGAGGTCAACATGCCAATCTTCCTGCAATATACCCGTACCTGGTACCTGGTAGGATATCATATTGCATGTACCCAGGTACAAGAAGTAGACATCAATTGGGTGGGGAGAGAAAGAGGGTGGGAAGCAAGTCAGCAAAGATGGCAAGAGCATCAAAACGAACGAGCGAGTGTCTGGGCCATGGCGCTCCATTCTGATTACTGGCGAATTCTGGATACCCTACTACCTATGCGCTCCAGATTAATTCTCACTGCAAAAATCACATAGCACCATGGCGGAATGTCGGCTTGGCTTCTTTTATACTGTGACTACGGTATAACACACAGCATTTTTTTCTGTGAATCCTGCGACGTTTTACCACTTATGGCTTGGGATTCGCCATGCCCTCCAATAATTCATTGTCAAATCTTTGGTCAGTGAGCGAACAGGATCTTGTCACACAGCATCATTGTATGCAACATTAAAGCCATATATGGAGAACTTGTTTTTAAATAGGTTCGAAGGATAGGCTTATTTGAATGCCACGGCTGCGACACAAAGAATACGTCTATGCGGTCATTGCCCCAAAAGGGTGGTTTTTTTGTAAGCGGTTTGAAAGGACTAAATAATCTTTCCTACAGCTACCTTTTTGAGACTGAGATGAAATATCTGACTGGTGAGTCAGGGATTACAGACTCTGCCGATGAGCATTACACATTATTCCTGTTAATCTACCCAACATGTCAAGCGTAGAGGGTTCAATATCGCAAACATCAGGTCATCAGCGTCGTGATGCGTCTACAATCTTCTCGACGTCGTCCAGGAGCTCCACTTTTTCTTCGACCCAAGGAGGGAGCGAAATGTTTCGAGTACCTCCTAGTGCAGGGCTATCTTTCAATTCCAAGAACAAAGCGCACAAACCAGCAAGTTCCATCTCAAGTCAGGCGACACAAGTCTATGAAGAGTTGAACCGCTTAAAATTCTCTACTTTGGGATTGTACGGAAGAGAAAATGAATTGAAAACGTTGACGACATTCTTTGAAAAATTTGGAACTACGGATGGAGGATTGAATTTAGCGCTAGTCACGGGGCCTTCAGGGACAGGAAAGACAGCGCTTGTCAAGGAATGCACATCGCGCCTTGGCCGAGACAAATCTGTAATTATAGCGGCAAGTAAATTTGATCAACACTGTTCAGTACCCTATGGTGCGTTTGTCGCCGCATTCACCCAATTATGTCAAGACATTCCATCGCATCCGCTCTATCGATCCAAGATTCGACCAGCCATTTTGGATGCAGTAGGAAGCGATTACAAACTCCTCCAAGATTTGATTCCAAATCTTTGTGATTTGATCCGTGACGGCGACAAATCGTCTTCAACACTGACTGAAAGTAATGCTCACGAATTTGACATGGTCAAGTCCAAGGAAAAATTCAAATTTCTGTTGCAGCGTTTTCTTCATGCTGTTTGTCATCCAAGTCATAAAGTGGTGTTGTTGTTGGATGATATTCAATGGATGGATAGCGCCTCATTGAAGCTTTGGGAAACGATTCTTTTGGATTCGGCTCTTGCCGATTCAATGTGGGTTATAGGAGTGAGTTGTGATGAGATCAACAACGAGCATGTTGTTTCTAAAATCCTGGATAATATTCAAAAGCGACGTGGAAAGACTCCATCAATGCTAGCTTTGGAGGTATTTTCTCTGGAAACGACAACGGGCTACATTGCCGAACTCTTGAATCTTGAAAACGTCGCATCACTCGCTAGTATCGCCTATCAAAGAGTTCAGGGGAATGTATACTGTTTGATTCAATTCTTGACTTTGATAAGAGACAAGGGATTCCTACGTTACGATATCTCCTCCATGAAGTGGAGTTGGGTGGAAGAAGATATTCGACGAAGTACTGTAGTATCGAACAATGTTCTGACGGCGTTGATGGAAAGAGTTGAAAAACTGCCCTCGGACGCCAAGCTACTTTTGCAAGTCTTGACATGTTTGGGGGCCACCTTCTCCGAAGACTTGATTACGCTAGTAGACGCGAACTTGAACATGCAGGACGAATCGACGAGCAACTGTACGTCAAGGTCACCCAAAGTGATATTGGAATTTCTCCTGAAGGAAGGATTACTGGAAACAGTACAACTGACAGCGAATGCTTCGAAATGCTATTGTTTCTCTCACAGTCAGATTGGTATCGTAGCCATGGAAATGTCCGAGGATTTCTCTAAGCTTCAATTCCACGTGGGGCGAATCCTCTGGGAGAATCAAAACGATATTGATTATCAAGGGATGCTGTTCACGATAGTTGATCTTTGGAATGGGGGGAAGGAACATATGCGTGGAAGTAAACAAATTCGTATGCTCGTTGATTTGAATTTTCAAGCGGGGAAGAAAGCACTGGAATCGTCTGCTTTTGGTGCCGCTACCGAGTACCTCCATGATGCCATTAACTTGATTCCCATAGCTACACGGTGGGGCAAAGACTACGATTTGACGTTACAGATTTACAATTGTCTCATAAAGGCAGAGTATTCCCATGGTACGTGGGATCTGTTGCGAATTCATACGGAAGAAGTTATTGCCCAAAAAGACCGACCGATTACAGACAAGGTTATTGCCTACACTGCCTCCATTTCTGTGTTGTCAATTCAAGAACACAATCATGCCAAGGCGATCGAGCTCGCTGTCCATGTACTGGAACAGCTTGGAACAAGTTTTTGGCTAAAGGGAGGGAAATTAAGTGTGGTTGGAGCACTATTGAAGACAAAGAAACGGCTTAGCAAGGTACCATTGGAAAGCCTATTGTCGCAAGGCGACATGACCGACAACAACAAGCTTGTCGCATTGGATGTCATAGCCACTGTCAATTCGTCCCTGTATGCTTGTAATCCCGATCTCCTCATGTGCTCCGTTCTCAAGTCATTGCGATGGTCACTGAAGTATGGATTATCGAAGGATACCGCAAAATGTGTGTCGTTTTATGGATTGGTAGAAATGGCTCTTGGAAATGTAGAGGGTGGGAAGCAGGCATGTAACTTGTCCATCAAGTTGGCAGAAAAACAAAACCTCATGAATACCGAATATGCGCCGATTGGAGCATGTTACGGCTTTGTGCTTCCATGGACTATGCCGATGCACACTTGCAGTAGCAAGTTGTTGGTCGGATACAATCTCGGACTTGAAACTGGTGATCTTCATTATGGGTTTCTCAATATCGCCTTGTTTTGTTACTTCTCGTATTGTTGTGGCAAACCATTTGATAATCTTGAATCAGACATAAGAGAATATGCTCAACAGATGCGAGAATACAAGCAATCGCTGCAGCTACAGTTTCTGCGCCTCACCTGGCAAGCCATACTCAATCTGATGGGAAGGTGCGAGGGGAATCCTGCTGTCTTATCGGGGGAAGTAATGAAATATGAAGAAGTCCTAAGAGCTGCCGATATCGACAAGAACCCTCCACTTCGTGCCCAAGTTCAGTGCTATCGATTGGAGCTGGCGGTTTACTTTCGGGATTTTAATCTTGCTGCCAAGTTGATTGGTCCTGCCAGTGCTATTTCGATGGTAAATCCAGGGAATCCCATAATTTGGAGAAACGCTTTGTTTGAGGGTGTAGCAGCGTTTGAATTGTATCGACGTGGCAAAAAGAAATGGAAGTCCAATGCATTGAAAGCTTTGTCCAAGACACAAAAATGGGTGGATAGTGGCAACGTAAATTGCGTGCATATCCTGTATCTGCTTCAAGCAGAAAAGGCAGCGATGGAGAAGAACAAGGATGCTGCACGTCAGCTTTTTGACAAGGCGATTGTGACTGCGGCACGGAATGGTTTTCGAAACGACCGTGCGCTTGCAACAGAACGATGTGCGGCTATGTATGAATCGGAAAATGATGAGACTTGGTTTGACGATTACTTTGCCAAGGCGTTAGAAGCATATCGAGAAATCGGGGCAAGCGGCAAAGTGGATCACATGAAAAGGATGCGAGAAAACCAGGGAGAAGTATTCGAAGGAATCAGTGATGGCAGTGAATGCTTCCCACACTCACAGTCGATTCACAAACGCGATGCAGAAGTGAATCGCACGATTTCAGACTTTACTGGAATCAATTTTCCAATTCTACATTGAACAATTGCATCGCGCTTGGTCAATGCGATGGGGTGATTTGCTGCACTCGGTGTGCTGGGTAATATCGGCAGAGTGCTACCGGTAGGTGAGGGCAATCTGGCAAATGTGGTGATATGGAATTGTGATAAGTGAGCAGTATGAATTAAACGAACCAAAGGGCATACTGTTAGTGGTTCACATGTTCCAACATTATTGATAGGGATGCACTGTCGACGCGATGATTTCGATAATGTCTCGCGGAAAGGGGGTACTGAGGATGCAAGCATCATAGAAACGAAATTCTGAAAGAGTGGTGCTAGGGCTTCACCGTCATGAAGTCAAACGACCGCGTGATCACAATGACGACTGTCGTGAAGGGAAAGGGGAAGACACCAGCGTTGGATCGTGCCGTAACTGTCCATGGTGCCTGGGAACCAGAGTTGACCACGAGTCAAGAAGCGGTACCGCTACCGGTAGTTGTAGTCAGTCGCTATGATAGTAACAGAAAACCATGTTCCTGAAAATATGTAAAGTTTACTTCCAGGTTCCAGGGAGACAATTTATCTTTTTCCGCTGTGTAAAACGATAAAACGATGCACTTAAAATTACGCCAAAAATGTGAGGCCAGTTTTTTGCCGTTTGTTAAACAACTAGAAAGTTAAATGGCCGTTAAATTCAAAATTCTTTCAGTACAAATTGAACGTAGCTGGATGCAACAAGCTCCAACGGCTTTATGCAACGAGCTGTTTTCCACATGTTCCTCGGAGGTGTTTTCGAATCATCGCATCAAGTACAAGTACCAGGTACCCGAATTGACTGTGTCGTTGTATATCGACATTGGAGTCACTGTCCACTGTCAATACCAAGCCCTCCAATATGGAAGAGTATAGCATGAACGATGCTTCTTTCTTAGGTGACTGTGACGATTATGCTAGCATCAACGACGGCGCCCGCAGTTCTGGTGACAGCAGTGAAGGGTTCACCTTCCTCTCTTCTTCGAATCCTCGACGAAATTTGACTTCCAAGTTCGAAGAACAAGCCACCAAGCCTTCGTTGGCGTCGCTGGCATCCACAGCTTCAACGGCCAGAAGCAGCAGTGTGGCCTCTACGTCCTCCCAATCCGTCTTTCACACCATTGCTCAATTTGAAGTCAAGGCATCACAAGCTGCTAGGCCTCCATTGCCTCTTCGGCAGCAGAGCAACAACATTCCAACAAATCGTCTTGCCACGTATCTCCGCATTCGCCCTCCCTCTGAGGCACCACCACCATCGTCTGCTGCAACAACTACCGGGAATTCAAGTGGCGGTACCTGTGCTACCATTGAAGTACTCAAACCCAAGCACCCAAACATTCATCCTACAACAGTGCGCACCTACGCTCCGGTGCAATCCAATGCCGGCAAAATTCAGTCTCACCGTCACCGAGCCGAGGACATGCAGGCACAGTCACATGCTAAGCAATTTGAGTTCCACCAGGTCCTCACACCAGAGACAAATCAACAAACGGTCTACAGCATGGTAGCCACCCCATTGTTGCAAGGAATCCTAGAAACTACGTTTCAAACTCAATCGACAGAAAATCCCAATAATCTCAAGCCTCAATCCGCCCTCCTCTTCTCGTACGGCATTACCAATGCCGGCAAGACATATACAATCCTAGGGGACCTCAAGGAGAAGAATGATGCTAAGTGGGGCATCATTCCACGAGCGATCAACGATATTCTCGACCGCATTCATCGATTTCCAAAGCGCATGGGAACTGTGGATTTGTACCTTAGCTTTTTTGAGGTCTACAATGAACAACTTCACGATCTACTCCCCAAAAAGTCGGACAGCAAGAATCTCGGTTTGTCCGCTCCGGCTCTCAAAGTCGGCGAGCGCCATGGCCAAACCATCGTGCGAGGGCTTACAAAACACAAAATCGACAATGTACAACTTGGAATTGAACTAATTCTTGCCGCAAGCAATCGGCGCCACACGTCGTCCAACAACTTGAACAACAACTCAAGTCGATCTCATTGTATTTGCCAACTGCAGTTGGTGCCCCGGCCTGCAACCCACGGAGGCAATAGTATCCGTTCCAACCCTAAGGATGATGATTCGATCGTGTCCATGAACGGATACTCAACAGAGGAGGAAGTCAATCATACTGCAAACAAAAGAATAGCCACCATTTGGATTGTCGACTTGGCTGGTAGTGAGCGCTCCAAACGAACCCAAATGGGATCGTCTCGTCAAAAGGAGGCCTCTCAGATTAACAAGAGCTTAATGACTCTCATGCGATGTTTGACTATTATGCGCGAAGGGAACCGATCTTCCAGCATTGTTCCTTTTCGCGAGAGTAAACTGACTCACGTATTCATGGGACACTTGACTGGACCATCAGCATCGCGAACTGCCATGATTGTGAACGTCAACCCATCTATATCCGACTTCGACGAGACGCAGCATGTACTGGCTTATGCGGCCAGCACTAGACTCATTCAAATTGATCCCATGGAACTTCAACAGAAACGGAAAAAGTACTACGACAATGAATATGGCATGGACGGCCACAAAAAGAAGCAGTCTGTTTTTGCCAAAGTCGTCCAAGGCCTGAAAAAGCTTAGTCCCAAAAAGAGACCCATTGGGAATAACGAGAAGCCAAAGCAAGTCGTGGTCAATGCAAAAAAGGCAGTAGCCATAAAGGATTCGGATCAGCCCCTGTCGAAAGAGGCCACCAACGAAGAAAGTGAGCCTGTGCCGAAGCGCGCAAGGGCTGGCACTATTGATCAAGGTCGCTCGTCTCAATTTGTCACTGCAGTCAACTTTGAAGCAGAACTCAAAACCGCACGAGAAGCACTAGCTCGCGCTACGGTAGAAATCAACAAGCTCCGATCAGAAAAAGAAGAGCTCCTTGAAGAACTTGCCACTCAAGAGACTCAAATCAGATTAGAGGTATCTGAAGAAATGGAACAACGACTACGAGTAGCACGGGAACGTCATCGACAAGAGGTGGAGCGACTTCGATCTCTTCTTCAGAGTAATCAAGCACCGCTTCCAAGTACACGCCAGGCCCAAATTGACCATGCCGATAAGCACATTCAAGACCTCATGGACAAAGTGGATGTGTGCGAGGAAGAGATTGCACGAATGCGAGAGGAACATCACAACGAAATTGACCAGCTTAAGAAACAACACAAGGCTGAAGTTGCTCAATTACAGGCACATTTGGCAGGGAAATCGACCGAATCATCGAAACGAGTTATCGACCTGGAACAAGAACTTGAGGCCAGTCGAAGTCAAATTGAACGATTGAGAAAGATGAAGCTGGAGGTTGTCGAAAACTATGAGAAGCTCCTTAGGAAAGAAAAGAACGAGGAGAATGACGAGACACCTGAAAGTGACGATGAGGAAGATGACGATTTACAGTCAGAAAACAGTGCTCCACTTTGGAAGCAGAAATTAACCCGCGTCGGCAGCAAGAACCGAAAAATCCTCGGGATCGTTTCATCCAACACGAAGTCTACTTCCTAAACATGGATAGTACGACAGCTTTATCGCATGTAGAGACGTTGACAGTGAATAGAAATGAATTTTTGCCACGAATAGGCCACTATCTAGGGATATTACGATTTTCTTGGTCCAAAAATCATGCGAATTCCACGTCTCAGTGGTGGTTCTTGTCGTCGCCGGGACTTTCCTGATTGAGGTCCCCGGCTGCTCGATCGTTTGCTTGAAGCGTCATCAGATGTGGGCATACTTTTTCTACTAGAGCTCGCGGATCGTTTGGTCGTGGATCGACGGGAATCCTCGTCCCTCTTGTCCACGGAACGAAGTCCAGAACGATAAGAGGAATCATCCTTTCGACTACGTTGGGAGGAAGTCTCATTGAGAGTCCGAATTCTTGCTCTATTCTTTTTGGGAGCCTGAATGGCTTGGATGTCATCTGCGTCATTGTCGTCGTGGCCGTCGTCGTCATTGTCGTCAAGGTACCCTTCCATAGCCTGAGTCTCTGTTCCACTTGGCTTGATGCTGGGGTTTCGCCTCATACTGCGAGTACTTCGCAAACTGTCATTGTCTCTGGTTAGCTCACGTCTAGCCTCCCTGAGTTCATGTTTCACTTTCGACAATTCTTGTTTGGTTTTGTTGAGCTCAGCCATTGTCGCCACCAATTTGGAAGTTTTGCTTTGTAGGTTCTTTCGAAGTTCAACGTCTGCAACATTCCGCATTCCTACCACCATCTTTTCATATTCATGGTCCCATTCATTCTTGGCATTCTTGACTGCCGACTGCATGTAATAGTCAATGACACTCCCTCGCTCAGGTCGTGGTCCAAACGGAGCAAGATCCAATGGCAACCGATCCTTGACAGCCTTTTTCGAGATTGCCTGAGGAAACTGTTCCAACAAATACAGTAACACGTCATCGTCGACACAAAACGAAAGGCATAGTGCAGTGGGAGCATATCCTGATCATCAGCACATCGTACCGATTTGGGATATGTTTCTATCAATCGTTGAATGACGGCAAAGGGCGCGAGGAATGTCACTGCTGCGTGCAGAGGTAACTGACACCACCGAACATTTCCATTCGAATCCAAGGCTGTTACCCATGTCCGAGCTTGTACAGCAGGGACATCTTCGGGAGGTCCAAAAATGTTACTAAAGAATCCAGTGGAAGACCACTTGCCAGTTTCTAGAAAATATAACACATCTTCCCACTGTCGTTCTTCAATAGAACGATACAATTTGGTAACCTGGGTATCGTAATCACATTCTCGTATTTCATCTGATGATGATGACGATTCAGTATCGAGCTCACGATCGCCCGGTATTGGTTCGCAGCACAGATAATCCAGACCCATGGTGTTGGAAAAAGTGGATTGGGAACAAGCTTGGATGTCAAGATCGCCAATTGCGCTAGATCCACCAGGACGACCAACTGATGGAGGGAATTTTTCCATTCTGTAGTTTTCTGATTCCCGGAGGGAGATCGCCCAGATGCGTGGCGCATGGGCACGCTTGGGGATGCGTGCGACAGAAATATTCATTTCATAATATATCTATTACGACAATCTTGTCTTCAACATATTATTTTATGGGAATTCGGTGTCACATTTATAGTTCGCCGATAGTCATGTAGGTACCTGGGTACCAGTACAAGTACTCTCACAGCAAGCATACACCAGTAATTAGCTACCCGGACCTAACAATGTTAGTATAAAAGTCCCTAGAACAGTAAACATCACATCAGAAATGGAAAACAGTGCTTGTAGTGAGAGTTGTACAGTCGATGATGCCTTGATAGTCGGGGTTTGATTGGAAACTTGGAGTTCACAAGCAAATTGGGCCAAGGCAGGTAATGGTTAATGGTGCTTTCTACCGTTGTGTTGTCATTCTTGGATTGCCCTGTGGGCAGTGGGTTGCACAAAAATGGGACTACCGGAACAAGTCCTTGTAATAGAAAATCTTTTCTGTTGTTTTGTCTACTCTTTGACACTACTACTACCGGTACTGCCGAATGCCCTGAAGAAATTGGCACTTCGAAAGATTTTGCTGTCGGCCCCGTTTGAATTCGCCGCAATGGATGCTTGAGGTTCCAGCTTTGTTTTTCGCCGTTCCACTCGGTGCACGACACTTTCCACATGCCCCAGTGGACGATATCGCGAATCTCCATGTATCGACATTCCACCGCCCACTGAGACTGTACTATCCCCAGAATCACGAGTTTCTGTTTTGAGTCTCCGTGACTGACTTTTACTTCTAGATGATCGTCGCGGATATTCTTCATGGGTTTGCCGCGTCGAAAGTGATAGTTGACGTTGTTGTTGTTGTTGTTCTTGCTGCAGTTGCAGTTGGTGATATTGTTTTTGCTGTTTTTGTAGTAACCGTTGGAAATCCTGTATTTTCAATTGTAGGATATTGATTTCTGCTTGTGCCTTGCGATAGTTGGTTTCTAAGTCCGTCTTTTCGCGCTCAAGCTCGGCATTGAGTTTATTTTGCAAATGTAAATCGTCCCGCATCTCGGCGGTAGATTTTTGAAGAGCATCTTGATGCTTCTTGGTGAGTGATTTATGCATGACATTGATTATAGATTCCATAATTTGATTTCGTGGTGTAGTGGCAAGTTCTGTCGGTAATCGTCCCTTTATATCTCGTGTGAATATAGATTCGGGAAAGTGTTGCAAGAGGATTGCCACGACCGAATCCGAGGCCCCGAATTTCATGGCCAAATGGAGTGGCAACATGTGTTGGTCATCGGTACATCGTACCCCTTGTGGGTATAATTCCACAATTTTGTGTACGACTTGATAGGGAGCTCCAAAGATGAGAGCAGCATGAATGGGCAGTTGACTCCATCGTACGACACCTTGATCCATTCGTGTCACCCATGTTCTCGCTTGACGTTGAGGTGGCAAGGGATCCGGTACTTCCATTAAGAACAATCCTGTCTCCCAAACTCCTGTTTCCAAAAATTGAAGTGCTGGATGCCAGGCATGATCTTCTAAAGCCTCGTATAGACTTGTGGGATTCTGGTCATAATCACATTCAAATGTTTCGTCGGTGGCTACATATTTCTCGGTGGGTAATTGAGGTGAACATAGGAAATTGAATGGCATATTGTTGTTATACTAGTAGGAAGCAGCTTGCTAATTGTCCTTGACCAACTTGGGGTCAACAACAACTACCACCAACACTTGCAAGAAATTTCCACAGATTTGGGAATGATTGTTTACAGTTTCAGTTTGTACTCTTGGAAGAAGAAGGAGTGCGTTGGATGCCGACACGCATTTTTGGGTTGCCGTAATGGAATCGTTCTCCTCGGCGTTGAAAAGTTGAAAGTGTTTCGTCGGAGAACTCGCTCTGCGCGCTGCGACAAGTGGACGACAATGATTACTTTTCTAAGACCTGAATATGGTTATTGCTATCAGTTTACCGTTGGCGATCCCTTTGCGCACGCAGGAGAACACTTGGTGCCAAACTTTTTTCGAATTTTCTCCGATCGCCAGCCTGACACATGCCGAACCTGGTACCTGGTACTTATGTTAGTAGTCACTCATCGTACCAGGTAGGCCAAATCTGATGCGGTCTGGCCGTTGTCTGCATAAATCGCCCTGTTTGTGTTGAGTGATGAGAATGTGAGGGACGCAATTCGCAATTCACAGTCAACCATCGTCACTCGTGACAAGTGACAAGTGACAACACTTTGTTGACTGTGATTTGTGATTAGTTATAGTTACAGTTACAGTTGCACGAGGTCCTGTGAGAGTACCCAACAATGACATCGATACAAGTACTGCGCGAGGAGATTGAATCGCAGCACAAAAAGGCATTAAAGGCTTTGGATGGTGAGAAACGAGCTGCCATCAAAAAGGCCAAAGCCCTCAAGGGAAAAAAGGGCAAAGACGCATTGGAACAAGTCGAACAGGAATTTGCCAGTAAACTCCAAGACCTTGAGGAGAAATATGCTCAAGAATTGCTAGTAGAACAGTTGGCGGGAACAGAAACTCTATTGGATTTGGATGTGGATGGGACCACGGCACCCAATACAACTCCCACCGCCACTGTCACTTCCACTGCCACTGTTGCCAGTACGCCACTGTCATCCGAACCCAACGAGGAAAATGATGCTCTGACTGAAAAAGAACGAAAACTGGAAAAAGCGCGACGGAAAAAGGAAAAGCAGAAACAGAAAGAATTAGAAATGGAACGAGAATTAGAGGAGATCGCAGCCAATGCTGGACCGAACATGCGCATTGTGGAAATGGAGCAAATACAATCCATTCTTTCTCCGTTGCGATTTACTATTGTGGAAGTACCGGCGGATGGAAATTGTCTCTACCGAGCAATTGCAGCACAGACTCAACAGGATTATCAGAGAATGCGTAAGTACAATGATGAACAAAAACTATGCATGCAATCAATAGCGACGACCTCACTCCATC
This sequence comes from Nitzschia palea, assembly GCA_019593585.1. Taxonomy (NCBI): domain Eukaryota; phylum Bacillariophyta; class Bacillariophyceae; order Bacillariales; family Bacillariaceae; genus Nitzschia; species Nitzschia palea. The sequence continues at coordinate 21,378 of SWEM01000193.1, read as the reverse complement.
ACTCGCTCTTTTTCGACCGGTACTCTACTTGGCAATGTCTTTGGATTTTCAACTGTTGTTACTGTTGATACTGTTGTTAATTTCATTCTTAGGTGCGTTGTGCGCCGACACATTACAAACCCACCAAGACGAGTTTGCTCCGTTTTGTGAATTGAATGACGATATCGCTACTTTTGAGGATTACGTCCAACGAGTTCGGGATAGTGCTGAATGGGGTGGTCATTTGGAATTGCGAGCTCTTGGTATGGCACTCGATAGACCCATTCACATTTTCAAAACAGGAACCGTAGAACCACTCCACATTCATGAGCAAGGCTCTGGAGAACCTATTCGATTATCCTATCATCATCACTACTATGCTTTGGGGGAACACTATAACCAAGTGGTGCCATGTACAGATCTACCACAGGAATAGTACCGGTATAGATGGATTCTTCTCAAGATTTTCAGTTAACTTGCAAATGATAATCCCCTGGCCTAGCAAGTCGAGAACTATTTCAAGTACAAGTACTGTTGTAGCTGTTGTCCTACCCGGTACCGTAGCAGGTAATGGTCCCTTGTCCTGTTTCTCTGTACTCACTGTCAACTGCCAACTGCCAACTGTCAACTCATGGTTGCCTCTTCTTCGGTTTTGTATTTATGTCCCAACTTTCCCATCCGATGTGGACGAAGTTGCCACAAGGAAGTATCCAAAGGAATCGGAGTGATATTGTAACGATCCAAACAATAACACCACAATGGTTGATCTCGCCATGAATCAAGCTCCTGCGAATATCGCTCCCAAAAGCATTCTGTCACAGTCTTGGCAAACGTTGTTGTAGATCGAACGGCATATCCAATATACCGATTTTCATACAATGTGCAATTGTGGACCGCCGGGGGAGCAAAGTCTGGCTGCTCTAACAACCATTGCTTGGTGGCTTCAATATTCTTATCAATATCCTTGTGAAAGACTTCAATTCGTCGTAATTCGCCAAATGCACCTCCCCCACCCTTGTGAGGGTATTGGGCGTGACCCTCAGGACTTTTCCAAATGGCTTGAGCCATATCTTGAAAGTCTTCATAACTGCCTATTATGTGACCAATGGAATCCATATAGAACACTACTTGACAGGGATGCGATTGGATCTGTGTTATATTCCATGCCCAAAACTTGGCATAGCGTGATTGAGTAATATATCGTCGATAGGGTGGACGATGTACTATTTGTGTCCAACCTTTGCAACGAAGTTTGGGGAGATTGGTAAAGACAAAAAAGTGCGATTGGTTATACCATGAAAGGTTGTCCACTCGTTGAAGCTGATCAGCATGAGCGGCCCATTGCGCGTACACTGACACGACAAAGCAGAATGATACTTGTACTGACGGTGGTTCAAGTGTCGTTGTCATCGCCTGCAGTTCCATCCTGGCCATACCGGTACTGCCATTTTCCACGTTATCAGTATCGGTTTCGGTAGTTCTTGGAAAGACATTCACTTGCAGATGCTGGGAGTATATCAAGCAAGCAAACACAATAATTAACAGATATTGACGAAGAACGGAGATGGAGACACGGGTAGCCGTTGTTGAGGCATTCAACATTCGTATACAATAATAGAACGCAGAACGCCCCTTTTGGGCTACACTCTCGATTTGATGTGCGCTCGAGTGAGGATGATGATGAGTTGAGATAATGGGATGTGAATACCGTACGTGACAGTGACACAGTGACACTGGTACTCAATACGTAGGAATAAAGTATGGTACCCTACCTTTCCAAATACATAACAACAAGAAGGGTTCGACTAAGTCGACTTTCACGTCACAAATTCCAATTGCATGGTATACAAAACGGATAAATATATGACAATTTCGTGAGGACTTCTTCTAAGTAATCTTCTCGCAAATGTTGCGCCCATCGCCAAGTAGGACGATCCAGCGATCTCGCTCACAAAACCCACTTTGACCTCCTCCCCTCGAAAGTGTGTCACAACACAAGGATTGTAAATAAGGACTGATTTACAGGTACAGCACCTTTGTTCCTTCCACCATGGTTCTGGAAACAGTTGCAACCGAAATGGGTGAAGAGGCTATCCTCATTGATGGAGGCCATGTCAGTGGTACCAAGATCGCTTCCACCCCCATCAGTCAACAACGTACTTCTGAAGACTTTGAAAACATGGCACCAGTCGTCGAAACACGTGACGAGTCTCCGGAATGTGAAAAGGAAGCCCCTCGAGAGCATGAGGAGCCACAGGCACCACCATCTGAGCCAACTGTTGAGCCAACTGTTGAGCCTGCTGTTGTAGAATTCTCGGGAACAGTGGTCGATGTCAATGAATCAGAAACGGAAATTGAAATTGGGCAAGAACAAGACGAGCGCGACTTTGACAAGAATCCTACTGTTCTTTTCGCACTACTTCAAAAGAGGAATGGCAGGCTGCCATTGAAAGGGCTAATAACCACCACGATGAAGCAAATATATGGGTTTCTCGCAAGGAAAAAGACGGTCGCCTCCGATGGCGACTGTTGCCCATTCATGCAGCGATTGTCTTCAAGGCACCAGAGGATGTCATCGAAGCGCTCATTGCCGCTTACCCAAAAGGCGCGCACGCCAAGGACGACCAAGGCATGTTGGCCTTGCACCTGGCATTCCGCAATGGATCTTCTGAAGAGATTGTCAATCTCTTGCTCGTTGCCTTTCCTCAGTCGATCGATGTCAAGGATCGCAAAGGACGAACTCCGCTCGTTTTGGCCCAAGCTTCGACCTCACCTAACAAGGATTCCTATCTCCGAGCGCTCGAACGTGGACCAGCTTACTACATTGCTGCAGCTGCTGAAAACGATCGCGCTGCTCTAATTGCTGAACAGCGCACCATCTTCAATGCCGAACTGGTGCAAGTCCAAGAATTACACCAAGAAGAAATCGCGACCATCCATGATCTAGCTGCACGCAAGGAACATGAGCTCCTCGCCAAGATTGAAGAAATGGAAAAAGAATTAGCCAAGACACATGAGACCTCTCAAGTCTTGGTAGATCATGTTAACTCATTGGAAGCTCAGTTGAGCTCAAGGTCCGATACTGAACGATTCTTGGCGACTAAAATCGCCACGCTTGACTCGTCCCTCAAGACAACAGAGAAAGAACGCATCGAGATAGAACAGAATCTCAAATTGGAAAACCTAACGTTGATTGCTGAGAGAGATGGATACAAGGCAAAGTTAGACGAGATTGAGACACAATATGGTCAAGTGCATGAAAACCTCCGAGGATCGATGGAGGTATTCGAAAAGCGAGAACAAGAGTGGTCGAAGACTAAGGCTGAGTTGGAACAACAAATCAAGAGTGTCCAAATTGACTGGGCCAATGCTCAAGCCAACTGTGCAATTTTGGATGTTCAACTTAAGAAGAAAATGGAAACCGAACATTCGCTGGCTACCCAAGTTAGTGCGCTCGCCGGAAAGCTAGCAGAAGCTGCCTCGGATTCGAAAGAGTACACTACTAAGTTCTCTAAAAAGATTAAGGACTTGGAAGAAGAACGATTTTTGCTGCGAAACACAGTACAAGATCTAACAAAGCGACTCAAGTTGGTGGCAACTGTGCTTGACGACATGACGACTGAACAAAAGAGAATCATTGATCAATCGAAAACACAAGATTCTGTCATCATCGAAGCTTTGGCATCTCATGCGAAGATAGTTGCTGACGCTCGAGAACAACAAAGATTCCTCGATGAGGCTCGCCGTGAGCGTGAGGAAATGCGAAAGAAGTTGGCCAAACAAGAGGAAGCTATTGCTCTAAACGAAGAAAAACGTTTAACTATTATCAATGCAATCGCAGTGCAAGGAGAGCATATGGAGAGGACAAAGAATGCTCGGGATAATTTGTTGGAGAGCGTCGAGAATATGGGAAATGATGTCAGAGGCGTTCTTGAGAATATACTGAGCGTCCTTCCAACTGATATTCAAAAAGAGGACGAACTTGTTGATGCTGTGGTCAGGAATATTAGCTGTCCTGTTGTTGCGGAGGAAATCGTTCCACAGAGCACTGAACAACACGAAGCTCCGTTGGATGAAACTAATGATGAAGAGGCCCGCGATGAATAGAGCAGCATACAAAACCATCTATGTTCCAATCAAGATGTTGCTTGGGATTCCATGACATGAATAGCAAAATCACGAAATAATACTTGTATATCCATTTTACCATACGTATGAGTGATGTACCCCCACCACGTCCTACAGACGAAGGCAGTGCTTCTTTACTGTTCGAAAGCTTCAGAAGCAGACATCCAATTTCGTTCGGATGAACCCCCTGTTTCCCGCGTTGGTAGAGTAGCAACATCCGAGTTCACCTTTTCTTCCAAAGTATCGTCGACAACATTTATGTCGAAGCAAGGACGCTCGATCGTCTTGCGCCTTCCGGTAGGTTCCTCGGTCATGTGATCAACCTTACCATATGCCTCCATTTCCTTGTAGGCATCTTTAGCTTTCTGGTGATAGTCCTTGAACCAAAAATCGTCCCCAAGCTTGTGGTACATTAGTGAACATCGTTCGGATGCAAGAGCGCGATCACCACGAAACCCATTTCGAGCGGCTGTTACAATGGCTTTATCGAATAATTGTTTGGCCTCATCAGTTTTGTTTTCCAACGCAGCCTTCTCTGCTTGTAAGAGATACAATATATGGACGCAGTTTGCGTTACCACTGTCCACCCAATTCTGTGTCTTTGTAATGGCCTTCAAAGCAGTTTTCTTCCACTTTTTCTTTCCTTGTCGAACCAGCTCAAAGGCGGCGACCCCCTCGAACAGAACATTCCTCCAAATGATAGGATTTGCAGGATTTACGAGGGAAATCATACTGGCAGGTCCAATTAACTTTTCGGCGAGTGCAAAGTCTTGAAAAAGAACAGCTAGCTGCAGTCGATAACATTGTACTTGTGCCCTGAGAGGTGGGATCTTGTCTTTGTCAGCCGTGACCAACATTTCTTCGTAGTTCATCACTTCTCCCGAGAGAATGGCAGGATCGCCATCGCATTGTCCCATCAAATTCAAGATCGTTTGCCAGGTCAGGCTGAGAAACTGCAACTGCAGCATTTGGTTATATTCTTTCATTTGACGGGCATATTCTCGCATGTCAGCCTCGAGACCTTCCAAAGGCTTGCCAGTGCAATAGGAAAAGAAGCCAAAAAGAGCGATATTCATGAAACCGTAATGCAAATCCCCTGTTTCGAGACCTGCATTGTATCCAGCCAACAACTTGTTGCTGCACGTGTGTAAGGGAGTAGTCCAAGGAAGGACAAAACCATACACGGCTGCTGTCGGGGAATATTCTGTATCCATGAGGCCGTGTTTCTCTGCGAGTTCCACCGCTAGCTTACAAGCCTTTGCTGCATACTCGTGATTTCCCAGGGCCATCTCAACTAAACCGTAGAAAGAAATACACTTTGCAGTGTCTTTCGATACTCCATATTTCAGTGACCATCGCAGGGTCTTGAGAACGGAACACATGAGAAGGTCCGGACTGCATGCATACATGGATGAGTTGACTGTAGAAAGAACATCCAAAGCCGTATGCTTCACTTTATCCGTCATGTCGTTTTGCGTCATAAGGCTTTCCAACGGGATTTTCGCCAAGAGTCGCTTCGTCTTGATTAGGGCTCCAACCACTGCCAGTTTTCCAGTGTTAGAAGAGAAGGGGACGCCCAGCTGTTTCAAAACTTGGACGGCTAATTGAATTGCACCTGGATGATCATGCTCTTGTGTCACGAGAACCATGATCAAAGCAGTATAAGCGACAACTTTGTCCAAAACCGGGCGATCCTTCTGGTCTATGACTTCTCTGGCATGCTTGCGAAGTGTACCCCATGCGCCATTTGAATACTCAGCCTTAATGAGAGCATTGTAGACACCTAAGGAGAGTTCGTATTCATCGTCCCAGCGTTTATGTGGTGGTATGTGTTGAACGGCTTTTTGGAGGTAATGTGCGGATGCTCCAAAAGCGAAGATCTCCAGTGCCTTTTTTCCAGCTTCAAAGTTCAAGTCCACTAATATTCGAGTCTGTTTGCTGCCCGTGACAAGTTCTTCGCCTTCATTCCAAAGATCGACGACGGTAAAAAGAAGACTGCTGTAATCGATTTGTGTGCGGTGTTCCAACAAAATCTTGCCGATCGCGAGTTGAAGCCGGGGCAGTCCTTCATCATCCAAGAGTTCATGGGCCGCAAATCCAATTTGATTGTGCGTGTAACAGTACGTACGGCGCCGTGTCGAAGGATGAGTGAACTCTTCGAGAATACCTTCTTTATGGAGATACTGAATAACTTGAGAGGGGGGTCGTTCTCCATAAGCATTTGTTGGGAGGATTCCAGCATGTTCGAGATTCGTCATAACCAAGTCTACTAAGTCTTCTTCAAAGTTGGTTCCGAGGCAAGCCACGACGCGAAGCAAGGCTTTTGCATCAGGTGGGAGTTGTGCAAGCTTATTCATGAGGACAGTAAGTACGTTTGCTGCCACTACTGTGCTAAGACGAATCTCGCTGATGTCCCACGTCCATTTCATAGTTCCAATGTCATATTTCAGCAGGCCGCCATCCCGGAGAGCAGTCAAGTACTGAACAACAAAGAACATGTTTCCATCAGTCCTTGTGTGCGCCATTTCGGCTAGTTCGCGAACTTTGGACGAGTCGAGGTTCAGAAGATCAGCAATAAAAGCTTCGACAATCTCCAGCGAGTGGTTATGTATGGCAAGGGTGGTAGGAGCCTGCTGACGTCTGTCGTTGACTCGTTGCAATAGCTTGGAAATAGGGTGCGACTGTTGGACTTCATCCCCTCGATATGTGCAAACAATGAGAAGGGATCGTGCCAGCCCAGCGTCACCAAGGATAATCTCAAGCAAGTTTACGGACGCAGTATCAATCCATTGAATATCGTCAAGACAAAGGAGTACCGGATACTCGGGTTGACAAACAGCGTTCAAGAATCTTTGCAGCAGAAATTTGAACTTATCTTTGGATTTGGCAATATCATAGTCTGCCCGACTGGCCTTGGCTTCAAAAATGAGCTCCCCAAGATTTGGAATGAGATCCAGCAAAAGAGGATAGTCTTCGCCGACAGCTGTAACGATGGCCTGTTGGATTATGGTGCTGTACTGTGGATGTGATCGAATATCTTGGCACAACTGAGCAAAAGCGGACGAAAAGGCGACATATGGCGTTGATAGGTATTGATCACATCGGCCCGTAGCTACTGAAAAGGCTTTTTGCTTCTTGGCAAACTCTTGGACTAGGACAGTTTTGCCTGTTCCTGATGGCCCTGAAACGAGCACTAGATTCAACGGTCGGCCAGATTCAGGTAGTTGTGATGATTCGTCGATAGCTTGGAATGCCTCGACCGCTTTCCGCAAGTGTAGCAGCTCGGCATCTCGACCGTACAATCCGAGATTGTTGAACTTGAGATTGTTCAACTCTTCATAAACTTGCGATGATCGGTTGGAAGCAACACTGCTAGGCCGATGAACCTTGTTCTTGAAGAGAGAATCGCGAGAGCACACAGAGGCCCGAAAGACATCACTGCTGCCATTAGACGAATCCACAGAAAAGGCGATGCTGCTACTACCACCGCTGGCATTGTCTGCAAAATGTTCGGATCTTCTCATTGTTGACTGTGAGTCAGGTTAAATGCACAACTTTGATGAATGGAGGATACATGATACGGATGCAGCTCTTGCTGGATAGCTGGATAGCACTTGCCAAGATTACTCAGCTGGTAGGACGTGGCTCACACATGGCACATGGCACATTTCCTGCGCAGCTTCACGATTAACTGTATAAAGGAGAACCTTTTCGATGGGCTATATCCTACATATCCAGTATCTGTTTCTGCAGGAGGTATTCTTAATTAATCGTAAGTCGAATGTTAAATGTTGTGATGTTACGTATTTAATGACTACCTGGTATGATAGTTTAGCCTTCCTGTACCAGGTACCTGCTCCATGGTACCAGGTTTCACCAGAGCCGGAATGAACAGATTGAAAGGAATCCGGGAAACAACAGTTGCACGTGACACAAAATCTGAACCAGGGGAAATCTAATAATTTGAACATTTGAACATTCCGTTTCAATGTAGTACAGCCAACTCGTCCATGATGTACTTGTTCCAACTTGTTACCAAACAGCAAAAGTGCATGATCCGCCACTTGCAATTACGGGTACTGCTAATCAGAGTACAGGTACTTGTACTCCTCCTAGTTTCGCTTTTAGCCGTGACAATGACCACTGCCATGTCCACTGCAAGCACAGGGACTGGAACTGGTACTGGTACTGGTACGAGCATGACAGAGCAGTTTCATGCATGTGCTGCCGCCGCCGTGGAGCTCTCCAACGCCCAAGTGGTGAACAAGAATGTTTTGTTAGTGGAACGAAGTGTGCGTGACTGGGATGTTGAGCGGCGGCAAACGTTCCTCTATTCCATTCCTCTGTCATTGTCATTGTCGTCGACTTCGACTGAAGATTCAGAACATCCAGGAGATACTGTCACGATTCCAACCCCGTTGGACCCATCCATTGTGGCCCGTCTCGGATCTCCATCAGGAAACTATACTTTGATCGTCAAGAGCAATAGCGACAGCAATAAGGCAGGCGATGCCAAAAACAACATTGTCGAGATTTGGCAAGGTGCGTCTCGGATTCGACGCCTGTCGCTAGAAAAAATCCATGGGTCAATTATCACCAAGGACGTCACCTTTGGATCGCCTTCGTGGTCGTCGGACGAAGCTTTTTGCGTGTACCCCGCGGAACGATTGCCAATCCCAACAACGTCCTATTGGGATACCGATACATCCAAGCAACAGGGAACAAAACATGTTTTGGGTCAAGGAGTTGCAGAAGATTGGGGAGAAAAGTATAGCACTCAAGAGCCTCTTTTGGATCTCTATATGCTACACATTGCAACCGGGAGAGTAGTACGAATTCCTTTCCAGGAGGACCAATTTTACACACGAGAAACTACGCTTGGATCAATCTCTTTGGGGCAACCGGTGCTTCATCCCAATGAGCCCATTCTTGCCTTTACGTGTTTTGATGCGGGTGGCATGGGAGCAATGAAACGTCGACTAGGGATGATATTTTGTCGGAATCGACCCAGTAAGGTATATACGGCTGATATTCGATCCATTATGACTCGACTGTCGGAAACGACAGAAACAGAAATGGAAACAAAATCAGATGATTTGGAAAAGGATGCTGTTCTGGTCCCCTGTTCGTGTGCTTCGCCTGATTTTGCCTTGGCTCGATCACCACGCTATGTACCTTTGAGGAACGGTAATGCCCAGCTTCTCTTTCTAGGTAACAAACAAGGATTCCTTAGTCATGACGGTGTTATGGGTCTATACACCACTACTGGTCCTACTAATGGTGGTCAAGAGCTTGTTCCGCCAATGGAAAATCCTCTTTCGGATGGTCCCCAGGTAGGCAACCTTGGCTTTCCTGGGATATTTACAGCCGAGCTTCCTACCAAGTGCGCTCTCAAAGATTCCGATTTGGTTGTGATCAGCACGATGTGGGGATCCATAATGCGTTTGATACTTTTGGACGCCGTCAGTGGCAAGTGGAATCTTTTGGAGATTCCTACCATGAGTAAGCTCTCCAGTCACGGATTCTTGTGCCAAGTCCCCAATTCGCACGATACCGATACTACCGATACTAGCATTACAATCATTGTTTCAGAGACGGCTCCAAATTTGCCTTGTCGCTTGTGGAAAGTGTCGTTTCCTAAAATACTGGGAAATACCATGTCTGTCTTGACGGCCCAAGGCATGCCTCTTTGTGATCTAGGATCCATTGCCTGCAGTAGTTTTTCTTCTGTGCAACCAAGTTGGAACCCCCCGTTTGACGTGCACTTGCTGACTGTCGCCACGGACACTAGTCCTATCCAAGCAATTTTGTTATTGCCCCACCAACTGGACAAGTCCAATGCAAAGGTGCCTCTGATCGTGGTTCCTCACGGAGGACCACATTCTACTTCAACGATGACGTATGTTCCAGGCTTTGCCTTGTTGGCCACTCAATATGCTGTTGTACTACCAAATTATCGAGGATCTATCGGATTTGGACAGACAGCATTGACAAGTCTGTTGACAAGAATTGGACGACAGGATGTGGACGATGTCATGGCATGTACAAGGCATGTACTAGAAAAGTACGAAAGCTTGATAGATCCTGCACGTATAGGTATATGTGGCGGTTCCCATGGAGGATTTTTGGCTGCCCATTGCACGGGCCAATATCCAGGGTTCTTCCAAGCGGCTGTGATGAGAAATCCTGTCACCAATATCGCTTCCATGGTGACAAGTACAGATATTCCCGACTGGTGTATTGCTGAGTGCCTAGGGGGAGAATATCCGTTCAGGGGACCCACCAAAGATGAGATGAATACCATGTATGACAAATCACCCATCAGCAAAGTATCGGATGTACGAACACCCACACTGATTGCACTAGGTCTGCAGGACCTTCGTGTTCCCCCTTCCCAAGGAAAGGAATGGTATTACACCTTACGAGCGAAAGGAATAGCAACGGAACTCCTGATTTACCCCAAGGATGATCATTCGTTAGCCATGGTTGCCACGGAGGCTGACCACTGGATCCGAATCATGCATTGGCTCGAGCTGTATTTGTAGGGATTGTGAATGGCGCATGCTGTCTGCTGTGCGCAAGAACACATAAATCTGACAGTGAATATACCGGTAAGTGTGAGCAGACATGGGACCAAAGTGGAGTGACAAGAACACAGCACGAAAAACATCCCCATCTTGCCAGAAATTGATGTATGTGAGATAGCGACCAAGAATCAATGTGGAGATTTTGTTATTGAATTGATTGGTTATTAAGTCCCACAAGCCATGCGGAGTATTGCACTGTAACAGTAACAGTAACTGTGACTGTCAGGTTTGATCTTACCTTCCTCATCGTCAGTAAATCATACTACCAGTACCTGGTACAGCGAGTGAAATCTACACCCGTAATGCCGTTTCAAGTCTGATCCAAATACAATGAACTCGTCAAAGTAAAGCACTTGTACCGGTACAGTACTTGTATCCATTATCGGTAAATGAAACGAATTGACAGTGACAGGATAGTTGTGTACATGTACATGTACATGTACTTGTTGTGACAAGGGTCCAATCGAGTGATTTTGGATTTTGGATTTTTGCGCTTGGTGGTAGACGCGTGATCTCGCATGTCCTTGGTACGTCGATTCGACTCACATGATCGATCCCGCTGTTGCTGCCCCAACGCATCACCCTTGTAACATGTTACGCATCAATCGACGATGACAGTGACGTTCTTTCCATGGAAATGACAGAGTTGCACCTCGTGCTTGGTACCTGGTAGCTTCGACTCATCATCGTTTCTTGTACTGTACTTATAGCTGATACTGAGATACTGTTAACTGTAACTACCGTACCAGGTACTAGTACCTTATCTCTGCGTGCAAGTACGAGTACAGTACAAGTATCGTTGGGTAAACGACTCGTGTAGGCAAAGGACACTTGACGCATTACCAGGTACGGTACTTTTGTTCTACTACTGAGCCGGTACCTGGTACTTGTAGTTGATAGTGTTTCTGTTTCTGTACCTGTACAGGTACAGCTACTGAATTAGCTGTAACTGGTAAGTTCCAATACTGCTGGTATCTACTGTGTGCGTATGTGCAGTGGGGAGTCCACTCACAAATGCCAGTGAAAGTGACATTGACAGCAACAGTGAAGACAGAATAACTGATCAAGCCAAGCATCAAGCATCAAGCAATGGCGGAGAAAAGTCAAGATGAAGTGGCAGTCACTTCTGTTTCATTTGCGAGTGACGCGATAGACAACACGGACAACACAGACAAGCAAGTCAGAATGCGCGGGGAGGACAACACTCCCTCATTACCGTTACCGTTGCCTCTACCGAAACGATTCAAATCGATCAAATCGGATGAGGACACTGTCAAGTCGGTGTCATATGCTGCTACAGCGACCACAGCTCAGAGCACAAGTACTGATAGCAGTACCAGTTCTGCTGACTATGAAGATAAAGATGAAGACAAGAATGATGATAATCATCACCATAATGACCATAATGACAATGACGAATACGATGACAACGATGATCAAGAAGAAGGCAGTACCTGTACAGCATCTGCAGCATCGCCTTCCCGTGGAATCCCTCTTGACTGTGAAGGGATAGATTCGGCAGAGTCGGAACAGGATTCAGGGAGCGTGGACAGCACGAATGAAGAACGCAGTGCAATGCTCCGACGCATTCTTGCTGCTGCTGCAGCGCAAGGTATTCCACTGGAATTCTTGGCCTGCATGCAGTCAGATGATGATGACGAGCCGGTCAATTACCCTTTTGATCAACCTCCCCGGGATATCAAGGATATTGCCACCTTTATTCAATCGCCAAATTGCAAAAAGATTCTTATCTTGGCAGGCGCTGGTATGAGTGTGGCTAGTGGGATTCCTGATTTTCGGTCACCAAATGGATTATATGCAACATTACAAGCAGACCACCTCACTGCAACTCAAGACCAACGAGATCGCATTCGAATGGATCCATCGTACTCGCTGGATCAACATCTCTTTATGGAAAACCCTCTACCGTGCCTAGAAGTCAATCGAGAGTTTGTTTTGGGAATCCAATCCCGAAAATGGAAAGCTACCTTGGCCCATAGATTCGTCGAGCTGCTACAAGAGAAGACTGGAAAGCTGTGTCGGCTCTATACACAAAACATTGACGGTCTCGAAGACCAATGCGGACTTCCCCATAACAAACGCATCGCAGTGCATGGGTCTATGGACGAGGCGACTTGTGCGGTCTGTCAACACGTCATGCCCTTGGAAGAATTTTGTCAAAAGCTTAAGAGTCAAATCAAGGATATAACAGGCAAAGACTCCACCGCTCCCAAGGAGTCAACACCAATTCACTGTCAAAGATGCCAAGCACCTGCTGTCAAACCGAATATTGTTTTGTTTCGCAGTAGTTTACCAAAAGAATTCTTCCAGAATGTTCCACTTGATACCAAAGATGTGGACCTGTTGATTATTATCGGAACCAGCCTTGGAGTTGCACCTGCCAACAGGTAAGCAACAATGTTATGATGTGACGCTCTTACGATGTTACGACGTTGGGAAAGAAAGTCTTGCATGTTACTGTGTGCATGGTGCATGGTGCATGGTGCATGTTACTCACTCTTTGTTCACTGTCAAACTTGCACAACTTGCAACTCCTCAAGTTTGGTTTGGAGAGTCCCGAGGTCTTGCATGCGATTGTTGATCAACCGCGAGCCTGTCGGGTGGCACTTAGGTCTCGACTTTGAGGAGAATGATAGAGATTTCTTCGCACGAGGAGATTGCGAGGCGGTAGTACTCGAGTTAATGGATCATTTGGGATGGTTGCAAGACTTGAATGCGGTGGTCGACGAATTGCCAGAATCAAGTGCTGACCTTCTTCGCGAGGTTCTAAATCGTGGAGGGGGATTGAACAGGGACAGAACACCGTAGAAATGATGAAAATATGGTTCTACGTTCTACCAGACACATTCACTCGGAATTGTGGCGTGGCGTGGCATGGCATGAATTATTATGTGTATCTTTCGCTAACCGCAATGAATGAATCATTGCCCCAGTAAAGTTCCTCATCGATCAAGGCGTCGCCCCGCCATGTCCTTTCAAGCCCAACATTTTGGCGCCTGAATTGGTCTGTTCAATATTGCAAAGTTCCCCCCAATAAACGAGACAGACGACCGCTTTTGCGACCCGTCACCGTCGACCCCTGTCACGAGGGTTTCCAAGGGCCAAGTGCCAATCACTAATAATTAATCCTATTATTGACAATATGAATGTGATCTCTTCATATTTGATACATTTTGGGAGAACAAATACATTTATCTAGAACTACAGTGCACAAGTACTGACTGTGATGACTGTGAAGAAGTTCGTATCCGTCAACACCTATTTTTCCAGAATACTGCTGTAGTCGGATTGTTCGAATCGCTGTCGTCGACGCCAACGAAGAAACGGAAAAATAACAGTTCCAGGTACCGTAACTCCCGCCATCCCGTGAATGATGGCATCATCAATCATCATCATCCATCGCCCTCCCGGGTAACATATTATTTGGTACAAGAGTTTCCACTAACATTACTCTCTCTCGTTTCTCTGACTGTGAAGGCCAACAAAACAAGTACCTGGTATAGAGAAGTTTGATTTGTGATTTCCAGTGTCCTCATGTCGTACCAGCAGTACCAGCAATATCAGCAATATCAGCAACCCCATCCTTCGCTGTCAACTACTTCTAATACTACAAGTACCGCCGCTTCAGCATTATACTGGAATGGATCAGCGTGGGTAAACTCCGGGACTCACAGTACCTCTAGTAGCACCACTCATAGCAATTTTGTTTCCGAGTTGACTGTGAATCCTCACATTCACATTCACATTCACAGTAACAGTCCCGCTCCCGTTCACACTCAGAAATCTCTCGTAGAAGTCTACACCGGGTATTATCACGGTTGGCAAGAGTACTTGAAAGAGTATGAGAGACTACCAGACTCGTACTCGGCAGATCGCCAACAACACATGGAGTGGGCAAGGTACTATGCAGATCAAAGTTCTCGAGCGGCACATTATTACTACGAACAATCTACACGAGGAATTTCGAATCCACCATCTCCACCATTTGATCTTCCACCAGCCCCACCAACAGCAACAACAACAGTTACACCACAACAACAGCAACAGCAGCAACGCCCTACCCATCCTTCAAACAATCCTCGCAAGTCTCACAATTTCTCTTCCACGCAGGAGTCTCATTCACAGTCACCATCACAGCCACAGCCACAGCCACAGTCAGCTGGATCCTTGACGCTCTATGTCCAGCGTTGCCTTGAGCCATGCACCACACCTGAGCAAAGAGCTGTTGTTCAGGCTGAAGTCGAGAAGGTCATTGCCAAAGCAATCCAAGAAGGAAATCTTCATACTAGGAACTGGCATCTTGAGCCCTTGATAACTGTCCCATCACCGCCGAACAATGACGCATATTCCTATTATGGACCAGCTTCCAATCTCTCCCACGCCAACAGTGATTCTTCTCACCCCTTGTCTCCCCACTCGTCGTCCCTGTCAACTAACCCTTCCCTGTCACACATTTCGTTTCCGTTGCAGACCAAGGCACCCAAACAATCCTCACTCAAGAAGAAGAAGGCGAAGAAGCATACCATTTGGGCAGTTGACGATGAAAGCCAGGGCTTGGATCGGTCGACCACGGCACTCCAGAAACGCCAAAAGCGATTCTCAGGTCCTGGTGGATCATTGGTCAACAGCAGTGTTCCCACTGAATCCTCGACCACCGAGTCTGACTATGGGCAATACATGGGGATACGCACCATAGGACAGGGCCCCCTTCTAACAGAGCACGATTTCGAGCGGATGACCGTAAAGGGTACATGTACGACTTTGGAAAAGGATTATTTGCGATTGACGGCGCCGCCGCGAGCCGAACTAGTGAGGCCAGAACCCATTTTGAAACAACACTTGGAGAATTTGAAACAGGATTATTACAACGAGAGGCAACACGATTATTTGTGGTTTTGTAGTCAGCTGAAAGTAAGTCACGCGAACAAATCTTGGAACGTTCAAAGACAACAATGCCAAAACATATACACGTGCATCTCTTACCTCTTTCGTCCTCCACCGCAGGCCGTTCGTCAAGACTTGACTATTCAACGGATACAAAACAAATTCGCGATTGATGTTTACGAGACTCACGCTCGTATTGCCTTGCTAGAAGGGGACTTGAATGAATTTAACCAATGCCAAACTCAACTAAAAGATTTGTATGACACCTTGACTCATGAATATCCAGATGAGTTTCTTGCATATCGATTATTGTATCATGTCTTTCTCACCACAAGTGACAAATATGACGCTGCGGCATTGGAGATCACAAAGCTCTTGGGGTATCACAAAGGACCAGCATTAGAACATGCTTTGCAAATCCGAGAAGCAGTGGCTTCATCGGACTATTTGCAATTCTTTCGATTGCATAAAGATGTGCCAAATTTAGGGGACTGCTTGACTCGTCGCATGGTACCAACCATGCGACTACGAGCGTTGAAGCGCATTACGAAGGCCTTTCGACCGTCATTAGATTTGACCGTCTGTACAGAGTGGCTGGGTCTAGGATCTATCGAGGAATGCACAAGTTGGATAGTGTCTTGTGGAGGAATGACATCCGAAACAAGCTTTCTTACCAAGGAAAGTGAAGGGGCTGTTCATGAACCTCGACAAGACAAGAAGAATTCTCTAATTTAACTCCAGCGGCATTTTCTGGCATTTCTACCGAGAGCATCGTCGTCTCAGGTCTCTTGATTGTTCAAATACTCGCCTTAGGGCGGATCGTTGTCTGTCGGTCCGATGAGGCCCACATCAGATTCATGCTATGCGAGGATGACATGCCTTCACGGGAGGATATTAATGTACTAACAGTAAAGTAAGGCTGTTACTATAGTATTGCTTACACCACCGTGGATTTAGATTTGTGCCCTTCAGGAAGAATGGGGGCAACACGACCAACACTTTACATATTTTCTGTTTTGCTCCTGCTACATTAGGGTTTACACCAAACTATGATGTTTTGATCCTATCCTGTGATGGAGTGGTGCATTAAAAAAAGCCAGCGCAACTACCAGGCCGTCTGTCCTAATGTGCGATATGCGCAATGTCCTTCCATAGCCCTTGTTTCACCAACGTTACCGGTACTCTCCCATCACATCGACTGTGTGCATAAAGGGACGCTGCGAGGACGAACATGTTGTCATGCCCTCATGTCCTCATCTACGAATCAACCACACTTGCTCAACTCTGTACGAACAGCTTTGGCTGTTCTATACTCGTTGCCATCTGATTCTCAAGATCTCCCATCAAGTGCTCAAGCACATGAATTTCTATTGCACTTTCAAACTCGCAATGTGAGGCGAAAACTCGAGTCGTTAGCGCAACGAAACGAAGCATCAAGTACCAAGAATGCAACAACAATGGACGAAGAGGACTACGGATCCACATGGATGTGTTGTTTAGCATTGTTGTCGGGGGTGTCGTCACCACACCACGCAATCCAATACCCTGAGGCACTGTTTGCAGCACAAACTCTAGTGCATCGTTTGCGGAGAGTCAAAATGGTGGAGGCCATGGACCTGGAAATGGAGCCCCCACTTTTAACCCCTCCTTGGCACTCTCAGCAGCTTGGGCATCGCTATTGGCAATGCCTTCAAAACCTACAATACTCTAATCCGAACTCCTTTCTCGGTTTCATC
This sequence comes from Nitzschia palea, assembly GCA_019593585.1. Lineage (NCBI taxonomy): Eukaryota > Bacillariophyta > Bacillariophyceae > Bacillariales > Bacillariaceae > Nitzschia > Nitzschia palea. Next base: position 4,043 of record SWEM01000193.1, on the reverse strand, counting down.
ATCAATGGCATGAATCAAACCTCAGAGGATGAAGAAAGACTCAAGTGTGAATGGACGCTTATAACTCTGGCTTCTCTTATTTTTGAAATTGCTCTTGCAACACATATGCGGCCATTAACAGCCACCCTCGCCTCTGCTTTAGCTGTCACGGCTGCTCGCATACGATATACTCCAGCTACAGCTCCTCATCCAGCCCCGGACACTCAACCCATAGTCACAATGATAACTCAGGCATTTGAGCACGTTCGAACACGGATTCCGTCTTCTGTCAAAATCGATGAAATCTATGAATGGGTACTCTACACTTGCCTTACCGCACTCCCGGATGCTCTTTTGGCTGGGAGCGGCAGTGGTGGAGGTGCTCATGGATCTATATCAATGGATCCTCGATGTTATGCTGCTGTCACGATGGAAGTTAGGTCGCATGGAATGTCGCAAGTATGTCAGTCGCTGTTGAAGGATGCTCAGTCGAATCAGACGCTCTTATTTGCTCTTTGCCAACAATGGGCGAAGTACGCTCCTGTTCCAGGGGAATTTGTAGAGGCAATAATTCCATCAATCAACTCCATTTTCCATCATCCAACGAACCATGAGCTCGTCAGCTCTGCTTTTGGGTTCTGGATTGCCGTTATGGAGGCCGGCGCCTGGACAGTCGACCAAGTGTTGGCATCGGCGCTTCTTCAAAGACAAGAACAGCAACCCCTTAAAAAGAAACAATCCACTAAATCCAAGAGACGGCAGCAAGAAGTACTACAAGAGCGTACCACAGACAGTCACTTATTGATGGCACAACAAGAAGTTCAGCATCGTCAAGAGATTGCCATCCAATTCGCCAAGCAGACTATCCGACCGGTCATGCAACTTGCTGCGCAAGAGTTGGGATGCCTTCATGATACACTAGGGGAAGTTTCAGGTGAAGGCCCTGTTGGTGGTATTGTTGCATGCGCGAATGTTTGCCTTCCTTTCATTGTAAGGTCATCCTCACCAGACCTGGAGTTGTTCGAACACATAAGCTCTGCGATTCGGGAGCTATGTCATAGCCCATCCCGCATGGTTCGTGGCTTCGCCGCCGAGACACTTTATGAACTACACGAAGCTACAATGCAAGTATGCAGTGAACGTTCTATCAGTAGCCAAGTGGCTGTAGCTCTTGTCGAACATTTCTTCCAGTGTTCAATGGGTTTGGCGCGACTTTGTGGCTATCCAACTGGCTACTTTTTGGATATGACGGCTCAAAACGACGACGAAACAGAAAACGAGAGAATAGAAGTGAGGGATTTATTACGCACATGCTGTGGTGTTCCTACGCAGGAAAACGTTTTCTCGCAAACTGCATTTGGCTGGGTTACTGAAGTACTGATGAGATTGATTCAAGCTTGTGCCGAGCCGTTCCATGTAACAGTAGATTTGAATGAGGCACGAAGTCTTTTGTTTCCTGAAACAGTCATTCATACTTTTTCGGCACTTTCAAGACCACTTGTCGCAATCGCTCGGGCTTACGTTGAACATTCGCCCTGTCAAGGAGAAGAAGTTTTGAAATTATCGCTTAACATTCTGCGATCATCCGGCTATCGCCTGATTGAAGCATTTCCCCGGACCTCTTTATCGGAATGCCTTCCGCTTTCCCGTCTCTACAATTTAGCCGTTGCTTCACTGTCCCCTTTACTTTCAAGCCTGCTGAACAGCAATCTGCAGAACGAAGTGATCGCAACCATAGCGATCGGAATTGAGGCGGCGATGCTATCCTTGGTGTACGTGCCCGAGCTAGTGGGACCGTCGTCGCTGCGAAGCTCTCGCTTTGATATTAGAGGTGCAATGCGAACACCAGGTGGTGAAGATCATTCGGGTGTTTTGGCTGTGATGAGACTTGCAACGCACAGCAATGAATTATCCATTGCATGTATCCGTGCGAGGAAGGACCTGGCGACGGAATTGTGCGATCTTTACTCCCAATTGAAACTGGTGGAACTAGAGAGGGGAAGACTAGTTTTTCATGGCAAAGGGGTACTTCCAAAATCTCGAAGAATTTTGCTAAATTCAATTTGTCATTTGGAAATAGCTACGAATGGTTATGCTGGTGCATCGCTGAAGCTTCGAGAACTATTCGAAAATGCGGTCTTTCCAATAGCTAGCTTGGGAGCAAACCAGAGTCTTACCGTTGACGAATTGTTCTCGGCTACGGAGTCTACATTCGATCTTGCCGGTTTTTCATCAGATATCATTCAAACACTGTTCGAGTCCACGCCCTCGTCCTCAATTTCGACTGCATGTGTGGAATTTCTGAAGAGAATAGGATGTTTTGGTTATTTACATCTTGCTTCTACATCTGTAACATCGGAGCTGATTGTTGAATGGAATCGATTTAGAGCAGCTCTTTTCAGTCTGCTCAAAGTTTCGGGTAAGAGTGACTTACCATGCGGTGCTCTTGATCTTGTGGTTACATCTACCCAAGCGGAGTGTAAGGCTATCCTCTATCAGTGCAGTCTGGGACCACTTTCGCCGAGCGCAATATTCCGTCATGATCTTATTTCCGAAGATGTGGTACCAGCTGGGCTTTTCGTCCATGCGATTCATCAGATTTTGGAGAAGGCGGGTGCCATCCCGTTGAGGGATAGGGCTAACTGCATTCATGCACTATGTCAGTGTCAAGGAAATATCATTGACGCAATAACTGCCAAGTGCCCAAGTCCAGTCAGTAAGGGCGCTTTTCACGACCCGCGTCCAATGGTAGCCGAGGCTTGGCTTCTCGCCACCCTGCAATTGATGAAGGCCTTGCTTTCTCGCCAAAGCAGCGACCCCATAAATACCTCGTTCCATGAAAATGGAGCGGAGTTAACTCAGGCAGTTCAACAACTCGCTAGTGACACATGCTCCATGTGTGTTCGGCTTCTTCTGTACCCATCGCTCGGCAAGACAAAAGAGGCGCGCGCCAACGATCCGGGTCCATCTACCGATAACCCACACATGCTTGTTGCCCTTGAATTTATTGATGTATACTTTAGACTTGGGGCTTCGATGCTACATGGAGTGGCGACAGCTCTCGCTCAAGAAATCGAAGTGGAGTTTCCTTCCACGTGCTCCCTTCCAAGCGATGCACATTCGATTGGGATTGCAATCATCGGGGCAGCAATATTTCGAGCAGCACAAGGAGGACTACCTCCTTGGGCTGTAGAGTGCATGCCGTCAATTTTTTGCTCATTCTTCAACGGGGTATTTGGCCAAAATGCAGAAAACTTTGTGATCGCAATTCAGATGTCAATGGAAGTTAGATGGAGTTCCAACGGCCGTGGAGAGTTGTTGTCTGGTCGATTCTTTCAATCCATGAGAGAAAACGCTAAAGGGATTTTCCTTTCTCAGGTCTTGGAAGTTTCCACAATAAATACACCAGCTTCTTGGAAGAGATTAAAAAGTTTAATAAAGCAGGCATGTGGTGGTAAGAAGAAAGAAACGGATTTTCGCCAGCGGCCTGGCTTGACCCAACTAGATGCACTGGATAGAATTTGAGACGATCTTCCTGAATTGGACGCACATGGTGTCACGTACGCAGATCTTTTTGGTTCTATCAACCGAGGTAAGAGTCCTGCAATCTATCCACCAAATCGATTCGGGTGAGCCTTGTCCATCCTGGGTAGCCGGTAGGCAGAAGCATTATAATTTTGATTGGATTGGGATGTCGCAACGCTCTCCGTAACAAGGAGAAAACCTGCTACGAGTACTGAAAAAATAATCTACCACTAGAAACAGAAGTGTTGTGCATTACAAAGGTGTGCGAGGTCTGTCTGTGTCGTCTGGTATTTTACAGTGCTGCAGCGAGGCGTGCGCGCAAGAAGGAAACACGAAAACACATATATGAATATATGAATGCCGCGGGAGCGCAGGCGATACGCGAAACACAAACACTTGTGCTGTCTGTCTGTGTCGACTGGATTTTACAGTAGCTAGCAGCGAGGCGTGCGCGGCAAGAAGGTAAAACACGTAAAACACGAAAACACAGTATATGAATGCCGCGGGAGCGCAGGCGATACGCGAAACACAAACACTTA
>SWEM01000192.1:0-51761 GCA_019593585.1 Nitzschia palea | reverse complement strand
GAGTTGGGTCCTTTTTGCGGGTTGGTGTGCGTTGTTGGCTTCGTCTTCAGCTCCCTTGCCACCGAGGTTTCTTGGTGCTTGTGAGAGTTGGGTCGTTTTTGGTGGGGTTGGTGGGCGCCTTGGGGGAATCGTTGGCTGGTCTTCAGCCCCCTAGTGCGTGCTGTACGCTTTTTCTTGTCCAACAACCTTGCTCGCAATTTGGGTGCATCATCGTTACTGCAACGACATTATCTCTACGATACTCCAAGTTCTCGTCATCGTCACTGGCAAAAAGACCAAAGTTGGAAGAACAAGAAGAAACATGATGACTAAATTCATCATGGCATGTTGGGTGCTTAGTTTGGGTATTGTTTTTATCATCATGATGCGATTACCTAATCAGCTTAATCAAGGTAATGATACTAGAATGACTTGTTTTTGTTCTGGTGAACAACTATCCACTTCTAGACATCTCCTGTTAAATGAAGATCTTGGGAAATGAAAAGAATGATGGTGTTCTCGGAGGAGTAACGGCACCTGTAATATTATGCGGCAGGATGGGTCAACTATTTCACTTTTTCTAGTTGCTTCTACTATTGAAAATGACAAAAGAAGGAGCACTCCCAACCACAACCACAACAAACCAAGAGTGGAGAAGCAACAAGAAGCAGCGCTGTCCAAGCAAGGCCAAACACTCTATCCAAATTGTTGTTGTTCGAAATTGTGACCATGAAATCGTTCCATTAACTCCAATGCCAGTTGTTGACATTCGATCATGTCGTGTAGCGATGATGCAGCCTTCGAATGACATTGTTCGTCATAGTTGGTCGTTGCCAACTCTTGCAAAAGACTCACAAACCCCAAATCTTGAATCAAATCTTTTGCCATTTCATTACAATCCGCATGTTCAATCGAATGTGTTTGATTGCTATTGTTGGGGGAAGTGGTCGTTGCCGTACTATTATGCATGTCGCGTGGTTGTTGTTGTTGGTTGTAATAATGCACCCCAAACACCACTCGAGCTCCGACGAGGAGTCGCCGTAATCGTGTGGTAGAATCCGTTTCTTCAATCAAACTTTCCAAGGAACTACAAACCAAACTCACCACTGTTTCTTCATCCTGTTCCAATTGTTGGCCGTGACAAATGACAAAATTGTACAAGAAGGTACATGCCGCCTGTCGCACTTGTACCGAATCATGATTCCAATCACGAATTGCTGCCTCGACCAGAAAGGACGGGATCATGGGAGTAGTAGTAGTAGTATGGAGGGATTGTTGTTGGAGTGGTAGTGGTGGTTGTCGATTTTTGCTGCTCCCCGTATAGTTACTCGCCACACACCATGCCAAACTTTTGGATGCCGCTGTCGAAAAGAGTTGTTGTTGGTGCTGGGGAGTATCGTCCTCCGGTTCCACCGATAGGGCTTGAATCAAGTCCATCATGCATGTTTCGACTGCCTTGGAAGAGGAAAAGTCGAGTACTACCAGCCGTAGCAAGAGCAAGGCAAAGGAAGCCCCCTTGCCTTCTTGAATGAGCTTCCATAATTCTGGAACCACCACTTCGACTGCCTCGAGCAATGGGTGCGCATGCGAAGACAATAACAAGGTTGTTGACGATTTGGAGGATCGTGGTTGTTGTAACAAGTGATTGGTAAGGATAGCGAGTGCCGATTTGGTCGTCGTAGTTGTCAAGTGAGGAGAAAGTTTGGCATTACATAGTGTCACGGATTGAATGTCGGTGGATAACATGGGCTTGGTATATTTGTTCAAAATACTTTCAGTGGTGTTGGTCGAGAGAGGGGGAGTGATAGGACGGCTTTTGGATACAGTAGTGCTTGCACTGGTTTTAGGTGTAGCTTCGGGTGTTGTGACGGACATGAGAGTAGTCGATGGTGCCACAGTAGCAGCCCAAGGGTTGGAACATTTGGCTGATCCTGACAAAGGCACTGTCTTGGAGGAAGAGGATGAAAGAGGAACAAGAGAAGGAGGAGGCGCTTGGACTGGAGACATTTGAGTAATTTGCATTTGTTCCAAAATCGGTCGGACCAATTGTCCCATGGGTGATGCCAAAAAGCGTTGAGGTACTTGAAGAATCCAGGATGGTACACCTTTGGGTAGCTGCAAGCCTTTTATGGCAGCCTCGTGCGAAAAGTGATTGCAATTGCAGTGAAGTAAATCGTAGGTTGCCATGTTGTATTTGGTAGATTCTTGTTTTCGACACCACCCATCAAACTCGCCTTGAGTGATTCGAGTCGTACCGAGCAATTCTGTCTGGACGGGAAAAAGACCAGACGTTCTTCGAAAGTAGTGTGGATCCACACATTGAATGCCACCACCAAAGAAATATTCCTTGCCAAACACCAACAAGGCCGTATGAGGAATCATATCGATTGCATACTCAGGTCCTAAAAATTGGGAAGATAAACTTCTGGCCATGCCCTGACTCAAATCATAAATTGCCAAGTACACTTCCGTCATGATGTCGCTTCCAACAACAAGAAACAAAGTGGGCACTGGTTTTCTGTAGTAGTGTGGTGAGCGGCACGTTGGGTCACCAGCAACACTAGAGGCCAAAGATATCTTTTCACTCGGCCGATACCTTTCGAAAATTTTCTTCTATAGAAAAATCAAACGTGTCATGCATCGTTGGTTTCATCAATATAAAAAGGAAGGGAAACGACCCCAGCAGAACATGGCAATCCGTTGACGAAGCACAAAGAACTTTCAAAGCCATGTTTGGGGCAAAACTCCGAAAGCCCGGCGGTGCCAACATCGACTCGCTCGACCGTAAGGTCAGGTTTGTTGATGCTGTAGGTTGAAATCTTGCGACGCAATGGTAACGGGACGTTGTTGACGTGACCGAACGTCGTTTCTGAACCGGATCCATACTCTACACTTGAATAGGATACCAGGTACCAACTTTGTCATCCATCTCGAGAGCAGAGACCGGTATAAAACTGCCACAGTAACCCTTATCACTTGCTTGTTGACTCGTTGTTCTGTTGAAAATCATCCTTGATATTCCTTGATACCACATAGTAAAAATGACATTGTCCACTCGTATCCAAGTTTCTCGTTGGGCTGCCCGAAAACTGCTGGCCAGTTCCCAACGAAGCTTTGCGGCTGCTGCATCGACGGAACCATTGGTCAAGACGGCATGTTATAACCTTCACAAGGAACTAGGAGGGGATATGGTGCCCTTTGCCGGATATGAATTACCCGTTCTTTACAAGGGAGAAAACGGTGGTGTCATGAAGGAACATTTGTGGTGTCGAGAAAGCGGCAAGGCCTCCTTGTTTGATGTATCTCACATGGGACAGGTACGACCTTAGAGAAATGACATAAGTGTGCGGGGCAAGGATTATTCATGGGTCAAGTGACAGACATTGCCAACTCATCACTTTCTCACATTTTGTCTCACAAATCATTAAATATCGATAGATTCGTTGGCACGGAAAGGATCGAGCTCGATTCTTGGAAAAGATTGTAGTGGGTGATATTATTGGTTTGGCTCCCAATAGTGGCTTGCTGAGTTTGGTGACCAATCCCAAGGGTGGTATTATTGATGATACCGTCATTACCAATGCTGGAGATCACATCTACATGGTGGTCAATGGTGCGACCAAATTTGGTGATATGAAACACTTTGAAGAACAAATGGCAAGCTTTGATGGAGACGTTTCAATGGATTATCTAGGTGATGACATGCAACTGTTGGCTCTCCAAGGACCTGGTGCTGCCGCGGCCGTGGCCAAATTATTACCCAGTGGATTTGATTTGACCAAAATGGCCTTTATGACTGGTGTGGATACCACCTTGGATGGTATTCCTGGATGTCGCATCACTCGGTAAGTGATGTTGTTGTTGTTGTTGTTGTTGGAATGGATTTTGGCGTGGTTCCCCGGTTGTGTGTGTGTGTTCTCTCCATTTTCTTGTCTCTGTACCAATCTCATTCTCTTCTGCTGCTTTGGACAATATTATATCCTTTTATAGTTGTGGCTATACGGGTGAAGATGGATTTGAGATTGCCATGCCTGCCGAATATGCAGTTTCCATGGCGTCCAAACTATTAGAGGATCCAACGGTCAATCCAGCTGGTTTGGGAGCCCGAGATTCCTTGCGTTTAGAAGCCGGATTATGTCTCTATGGACATGATTTGAATGAAGACATCAATCCCATTACGGCAGCACTGGGATGGACCCTTGGAGGACCCGGCAGTCGTCGCCGCACCGAACAAGGATTCTTGGGTGCCGACCAATTCTTGACGCCCGATGGGAAATTTCAAAAGCAAGCCAAGAAGCGGGTGGGTATCATGGGTATGAAGGCACCGGCCCGGGAACATGCCGAGATTTATGATGCCAGTGGTGAAACCTTGATTGGGGAAGTCACCTCGGGTACCTTTTCCCCCTGTCTCAAAGTTCCCATTGCCATGGGATACGTCACAACTCCTCACTCCAAGGAAAGTACCGATGTCATGCTGAAAATCCGCAACAAATTGCAACCGGCCAAGATTACCAAAATGCCATTTGTCGAATCTCGCTATTATCGAATTCCAGCGTAAACTTGCTACTACGTAGTAGTACTACCTATAGGACCCAACTTGTTGCATCTTGAATCCATTTAGTATCATCACTCTGTCAACTTGGACATACGTACGTGACTCCACATGCTCCTACGATGAGAACGTTTTCACCATATTGCAACTATTCCCAGTAGGACCCAATTGGTTCCTTCTTTAATCCGTATAGAATCATCACAGTCAACTTGGACATGCGTACGTGACGCCACCCTATGACTAGAACGTTTTCACATGGTAGAAAGCTACTATCAGTAGTAGTAAAGAAAACATGATTGATATAGCGATAAGCATTTACTTTTTACAGTTATTAATTGGATTCATCCTCCTTCTCCATTGACCCTACACTGCCCGTGTCACATTTGCTGCTTCGTCGCTTTTCTAGCTTGGCTTTGGAGCTCGAGCTGTAGCGCGTGTGCAAACGATCACGGAAACATTGTCCAATCTTTTCACGGGCCAAATGATCCCCCGTTTCGCACCATCGACCGTCATCATCCATCTTGACAAATCCACCACCCGGAGAATTCTTGCGAACAATGTCCAAAATCTCCGATACAATGATGGATTTGGCCATTTTTCCTTCGGCTTGAATATAGCGTTCACAGTTTTGTTCGACGAGACTGACAAACCAAATATTCCCCGCATGTTTCTTGGGTAAACTACCCCGTGAACAAATGACATCGTACGAGCCAGGTTCAAAATCATGGGCCAGTGGTGTCATGGGTTCAAATTTCTTGACCGTCTTTCGGTAGGGGCGCTCCTTCTCGTCATCGCTGGTAGTGTCTTCATCGACCGAATCATCATAGGATTCGTCGACGGGTGGAGAATCTCCTTCTTCGCGCGCTGCCGCCGCTGCAGCATCTTGATCCTCTTGAACATTACCCCATATCGAGGCACAATCTCGTTGGAACATCCGAATCAGGCCCTTGCCCGATCGATAATGTTCGGCTTGCTTGCGCAGGACACTGGCAATGGCAAGTTTGGCGGCAAAGGATGACATTTCTTCAAATCCACCACGCTGGCCCACCATTTCCACAAATCGTCCACCCGCAGAGCGCATGGTATGGTAGAGGGATTCAATAATACCTTGAAGTTGTTGACCTTCTGGCTTGGCCACAGTCGTGAGGTACTTGTCAAGATGTGAAAACGCCAAGACGAGTAGTCTTCGGTTTCCCAAATTGAAGTGAGAGATAAAGTCTCGTCCAATGAGAACATCATAGGCTTCTAGGCCAGGGATGGGCTTCAAGACGGGGACGGTTGGTAGCTGATGATGATGAGTCAAGGCCATGGACATGGCTATTCCTTGTGGCATGTTGTGAAAGAAACGTGCCGCCGCAGTGGCAGCTGGTGGGGCGGGTACATTGGTGGGAGGCATCCATCGGACTCGTTTCGGCCCTTGTTGTTGGGCGGCAGCACATCCCAAGGTGGGTGGAAAGGAAGGGACACTTCGTTTGCGAAAGGCCTCGCGTTCAATAGTAGCAGTCTTTTTATTCTCGGCGGCGGTGGCGACGGGGGTTTTCGAAGTCATGGAAGGGGCTTCGGGTGCCTTGGGACTGCTGGCCTGACTCATTTGACGAAGAATCTCGGCCACTCGAAGTGGCGAGGCTGCATCACCATTGCCTTCTTCCGGAGTTTCATTTCCATCGACCGATGAGGTTTCTGATGGTGGCATTGACGCTCTGTCTTCGGCAGTTAATGAAACTCGTTTGGGATATTGACGTTGGCTGTCGTCGATGACCTTGTCATCGTCTTCAACATGGGGTGAGCCCACACCACCACCATTTGCCACCAAGGCTGTGGTTGTGGTTGATGACGATGATAATGATGGGTCCATGTTGTTGTTATTGTTATTAAGTTGAAGGCCTAGGAAGTCGTCTCGCGTCCGCCAACTTCCCATGCCCAACTCAACATCACGATAAAGTCGAAAGTGCATCTTGAAAAGCGAATTCAAACTCTATGTATACGGTATTTTCACCTTCTCACAATCAAAGCGTCAAAACAATAGACGGTTTTTTGGGAAAGAGTGTGCTTGCCTTTGGTTGGGAAACAATAGATGAATCGCAAGGATGATATGTGTTGTGGGCTGCTGTATGGTAGCTCCAGGTGTGTGTTAGTGATGATACTGGTTCGTAAATAGGATTGTCAGTAGTGTTGCTTTCAACAATGCGAACGACACGGGTACACACAGTTAAAAAGACTGCTTGCAAAAAGGACAAGTGGCCAAAGCGCTACTGGTATAAACTCACGAATGACCGGTATCGCCCTCACTTTCCGTGAGGAAACCAGCGGAGAAGCAAGCGAAAAATCCCATCCACCGGTACTCTATCCACCGGTTGCGAGTTGCGAAGCCCGAAAAACAAGGACAGCGAACTGCAATCGAGAGTGGAACCTGGTAGTACTTCTACGACGTTTCTACGAACCCAAAGTTCTGACTCGGGGAATGCGAATCGATCGAAACATTCATTTTCTGGGCTGCTGTCGCTTCACGATGTTCCTCGAAAGTTCATCACCGGAACGGATTACGATACTCTCAGTCGCTCCACGCATGGGCCTATCAAAATTCGACATGTCCTCCTTTCTCTATCCAAGTTGCCAGTGAATCAAGATTTTGGATTTCTACGGAAACCTGGTACTGTGTCTTGTGTAGGCCTTTTCCACACGATATTCCATCGGACACTTAATGGACACTCGAAATTTTGAGTACCGCTTCAATGAAATTAGTCCTATCTCCCTGAAAATATCCTATGGCCCGCGAGAAGTTTGCTTACAATAAGGTCCTGGTGAACCTTTTGACCAGCCATGTCTCCCCGTACTGCCTCGTTGCTTGGGTGCCATGCGTTTCTGACATGCAAACCTGTCATCGCCATTTGTGGATTTTATGATACAGGTATGTACACCGTTCGAACCGAACCTTCACCACCCTCCAATATTTATGACCAGTATCATTGGATATAAAGTTTCGTTGCGATGTTCCAGGTACAAGTACCAGGTACCAGGTACTACCGGTAGTACCAGGCACAAGGTTTTGGCAACTGTGACACAAGAGCGAAATGACTGACGTCATTGTGCCAGAAAGCGACGGTGTATTGGTATTGGAGTCTACCGGTATTTGTGCTGTCTTGGAATTTATTACCGGGTACAAGTGCCGGCATCTATACCTGGTAGCTGCATTCATTCTTATATTATATATACATATATATTACTGGCTGTTTCAGCTCGCAGAGTGCTGAGGCCACAGGCGGCCACTATAGAGGTAATATGCTACCTGGTACTAACTAATAAAGGCAAGTAATACATATAACATGGCGAGAATGGACAAGTTACTTTCCATGTGCCTCGCAACTTTTCACCCTTACCAGGTACCGGACTAATAGTAGTGTTCCATAGATTGGTTTCCCCGGTTTGTAAACTCTAATATGTAAGGCAAGATCTGTCCAATGTAGAATAGTAGGTAAAGAATCCTAGGTTTTAGGTACCAGGTACAATTAATTGTGCTGACAACAGGAGCAGGGTAACGGCGACCAGTTCCGTCGGTGATGCTGAAAATAAAAGTATTAATGCGAGTTACTTTGGTCGGAATTAAAAAAGTCTGGTGCGTATGTCATTCTATAGCAGTGGTTTCCATTTTATTACTACTTTTTACAAACAAGTTGTTCCACATGGCTCCCCAACTAAACTTTTTACTTCGAAGTACAACTAGTTGGTCGTCGAGATGGGAATGGATCGTGGGGCGTTATTGGAATTCAGTAGTTCTTTCTTTAGTGGCGCCTTTAACGTTAAAACTCCTCTGGATAGATTCGCAACGAGTTGATCACAATCTACCGAGGGACCAAGTTTCATTCGATTGCCCACTCGTCGTATCGTTGTGTTTGGTTCCGCCTGGTAATCATCCTCTCCGGATCGTGGTCGTCGGACAGTTCGATCTGCAGTCCACTGAACAATACAACCGCCGGAGGCGAAGTTCTGGTTCGGATTCCACACTTGAACTTGGATATCCTTGGCCCCAACTCCAGGTAAATCCACATCGACTTGAATTTCATTACTATCCTGGTGTACATGGACCCCTTGTTGTTGTTGTTGTTGCGCCATCATCATGTGGCCATGTTGTGGATGAAAGTCGTCACCCAAAGCATCCTCGTCATCAAACACCGAACGAAAGAGTCTATCGAATGGTCCTTCTCCTGGAAATGGCATCTGTGTTTATAATTTAATTGTTGTGAGGTCTTGGGGAAGGTGGGGTTACAAGGGATGGTGTGCCGGTAGATGGCGAAATCGTTTTTCCTTTGTTAACATGCATACAAGGTACAAGGTGGTCATGGTTCCCCGAATTCGTTTGTACTCGTTTAACTGGAGTCTATTGAGTCGTTTGCAACCTCCACATGCTTCGTGTCTTCTATACCACCACTCGTCTATTCTATGGCCAATCGTTTCGACAGAACCTGTTCATCGTCATCGCGGCTTGTCCATGAGGAATCATTGAAACAACTAAGCGCTTGAAATGTATGGCATTGGCCAATCCATCCAAAAAGGTTGTGCGGCCTATCCCAAGTCGGAAAACGAAGTTTTTTTTCATGACATCGTCATGCCATGGATTCACGTTGATGACTACGTGCGATAAGATCAACAGGTTCGGTCTGGAACGATCAAATGATGGATTGGACGACCACTCGTCCAGAAATATCTCTAGTTGACACACCGGAGGTTCACGATGCATGTCCTCGTCGTCGCCGCGGCGCGGACCTTCCATGATGCAACGGTTGCGAACGGACCCTTCGTCCACCACCACCACCTCCTCTCCCATTCTTCTACTTTCGTCCTTCTCGGCCGATGCTTCGTCGCTCATTTCAAGCAGCAAGAACGAGAAATGTAGTGGTGGAATAGGGAGGGAGGAGGGGAAGGATTCCATAATTTATGTTTCTTCCTTAGTATGCAAGGCCAACAGGTCTTGGTCACTTCTCACTGCGTGTCAGTTAACTGTACGGCTGGTCTGAATGAGGATTCCACGATTCGGCCATTCTCTTGGAACTTGATCCCAATATGTACAAACACAAGACACGCAAGTTCCTACTCCCAGTAGTAGCAGGAGTTAACCCTGTAACGGCGTCGTTTCTCTAACAGCAGCCACGCAGCTCTGATCCCATTAATAGTATGGTACGGCGACATCACTTGTATGCATCTCTCACTTTGTACAAGGTACTGTTCCTGAGTTTGATATCGACGGTCTAGAAAACCAAATGACTTGGGGAATTGTTGCAATCATTCTAAACCTTTGAAATTTGGAAAATTTAATTTCTCGAGAGGAAGAACTGTATTTGTACATCTACTGTAAAACGATTTCGCATAATAATAGCAAGGAATCATTTTCCTTTTTCTTTCTTGGCCTTGGGGAGTTTTACCGATAGCACGGTCGAATTTTTCATCTTTTTGGTTCGTCCCTTGATGGTGATAATGGTAAATTCATTGTTGCGTTCCACAAGTCGCCCTTCGACTTGTTTCACCTTTTTGGTCTTGGGATCTTCTTGTCTACAAATCACATCGAATCCTTTATAGGCATTAAACATCATGGGACCTTGTAATTCGTCCGATGCACCAGGTGTTGTCACTTCAATTTCATGGACCTCGGCAATGGCTGGACCAATGCCACCATCATCCAAGGCAGCATTAATGGCCCGAGCTAACACCGAGACATCAATGCCTTGTGACGTCGTCGTGGGACTAGACGATTGCTCATCTTCTGCTTGAATTTCCACTTGGTCTTCCGATGAATCGTCGCCATTCAGAGCCTCGATCGTTGCATCACCGTCGTCGTCGTCGTCGTCACTAACACTGGCTGGTGCTTCCTCCAATTCTTCTTCTTCCCCAATTTCCTCTTCCTCCTCCTCATCGTCATATTCATCGTCGTATTCAATTTCGTCATCGTTCTCCATTCCTCCTTCGTCAGTTGCCGAAACATAGGATTGGGCATGGACAGTAACCACAATGCGTCCGGCCTTCCATTCAATACTCAAATCGTCGGGGTTAACAAGACCACATTGATTTCCCGCTTGTCGAATCACTCGTTCACCATACTCTTGATAGCCCGCGGGAAGACCTGCATATAATCTTGTCGTCGAGGACCATTTTGATGATGAAAAGGAAGATGATGATGATGCCGGCATGCGAGATGGATCCAACACGCCAAAATCCGGCCTTGTTCTGGCAATTGACGTCGTGGTGGGAATCCATGCATGGCAATGCGACAACAGACTCATCCAGCCAAGAGCAAGCAACCAACAAGCATCACGTTTCATTGTCATATATCGTTTGTTTGTTTTCCTTCTCTTCGTTTCAAGTTGTGTCGCAGTACAAGTACTATCATTATCCCAACACGTCATTTCCGAACGGTCTCCACGTGGAGGCTCTGGTCAGGATTCTACATCGAATCTTTCATTTTTCGTCAAAATGACAGCCACGGTAGTGAAGCCGACAAGATACTTCTGCCCAATCGAAGCATTAGCGTTTGGGGTAGTACTGATTGTTATATTACAGCACTGCTAGGTCGCAACGAGCCGTAAAAACAAAAACTTGATCATCCGAACATGACCATTGATAGCTCTGCCTCTCAAGAATCATCCCCATCCGACATGCCAGCTCCATTATCGGAAAAGGAAAAAATGATTCGAGGAGAATTCTACCAAGCCTTTGATGACGAACTCTTGCAAGAACGACAACATGCCAAGGAATTATGTTTTCGTCTCAATCAGACACCACCGTCGGACAAGGCCCAACGTCAAGCCATCCTCAGAGAACTACTATCGTCCTGTGGCACTGCCCAAAACATTTGGATCGAATCCCCCTTTCATATGGATTATGGGTATCTGTTACAAGTTGGTGATAATTTTTATGCCAATCATGGTTGTACCATTTTGGATTGTAATTACATCCGCATTGGCAAGAATTGTTTACTCGCTCCCCATGTTTGTATCAGTGCTGCGGCCCATCCAATTGATCCCACCCTTCGGACCAGTGGAGCCGAGTTTACCGCACCCATTACGATTGGAGATAATGCCTGGATTGGAGCCAATGCTACCATTTGTCCTGGGGTCACCTTGGGAAATAATGTAGTGGTTGGGGCCGGTGCCGTCGTGACCAAGAATTTTCCAGACAATGTCGTTATTGGAGGTGTGCCAGCCAAGATCATCAAGCAAATTCCAACCAACGAAGTAAACCAACAAGAAACCACGGCTTGAACGAACTGGAAGGAAAACTGAACTCACATCAAAAGTAGTAGCTCTCTCTCGCCAACGCCTTTCTACGATCAACTTTTGTACAGCACACACTTTATCCTGTTAACAAGTTAGATTCTTACTTCAAGGATTCCATTTACAAAAGAGATCATCACAACGGCATTGGTTTGGTATTGAGCCACTTTGTACGCTACAAGTACCATATAGGATCAACTGGCGTCTTGCGTGGAATGATACCATATTATGTCTTGTCCTTCCTATGACTGACACTGATCCGCGTGTGCTTTTCGGTAGAGTTCCAGTCCTTTTCTCCAATCGGCTTCTCTCAACCCGTTGGGAGTTCGATGAGTTACTACACTTTTTCCATTCTCTTTGCATGCTTGTGCCACCATTCCACAATGGTCGCCCCAATTGCTATCAAACGACATGGAATAATGTTGCGAATGGTTAGGTGCTACGTCTCACCAGATGACAAGGATTAACCAGACGGTCGATTTTGTACCGAAATGCTATCCCAAACTTACCAATCATCAAAGAAAAGCATCTTATCATAGCTGATTCCGGTAAGTTTTCGTATACGTGGAAAATGAGTCTGGGCTTTGTTGCTAGCAACACATCACCGCCAACATCGGCAACAAAGAAAGTAAAAGCATTCCAAAAACGTGAGACATGCCTACACGCGCATGTTGTACTTTTTTCCAATTCCATCTACCATGAAATTTTGGCTCACCTGCTCAATGGAGGTTGACGTCCAATTTGATTCACATCTTGATTGTCCCAATCTCTCATGACTACATCCCATACCGTCATTCCTGGAACTACCTCTAATAATTTCAAGGTGGCTCGACCAATTTTTTCGGCAAAGGGGGTATCGGCACTCGAGGCAAAACAAACTTTCATTCCAGGATAATAATTTTGGGCATGTTCTTGCAAGGCAATCAAGGATCCGGCATGCATCGAAATTTTATGTCGACCCGAATAGGCTCCAATCACCCCTTGTCCCATGCCATTCAAATCGCCCGTCGCCGTTCGATCGGGTAATGCGGTCATTTCAAACATTTCTTGATCCCAAAAACAGGCATCCAAATCAAATACCACAAGTTCCGGATAATCGATTCCCACCACACGTCCCTAGATCCATGGATCGTACCCCCCGCAGTGTATAGTACAAGATCACCAAAAGAATACACAAAAAATGAGCCATTGTCATGCACGTTAGCATGAGTGAGCCATTGGCAGCCAGCCACATGTATGCGAGTTTTGGTTGACGCACCTTTGTGTCACTGGAAGCCGCCGACATTGCAAAACTCCTTGTAGGTGTAGTTCGGAACAACAAGGTCAATGTAGTAATCAAATGTCTGCGTCCCAACAAGAACGATGAACGCATGGTATCAAAGATTTTTTATAATGAGTAATGAGGTCGATGGGGATGCTGCCAGAAAAAATGACGTGTTGCCATTTTCCCATCGGCAGGTTAGGTAGGTACTCTATGTGATGGTGATCCTGGGTAGCAGTGAGCGTACCTGGTACCAGGTATACGTGCGTGACAGTGACATCAGGTGTTGTGTGTTGTGGTACAGATTCGGCCCAATTTAAACAGTGACGCAACTATACCATCAAGTCGAACCTCCAAGAACGTGCATTTCATTCGTTGCAAACGTACTAGCGGAAGTATTCATTTTTCTGTGCATTATTTTTGACACCAATGTTCGGCGATGATGTCCCCAAATGGTTGGCTGCGGCATAGTAGCGTTCACCGATTCAAGGTCCATTTATGCCTTTGCTATCACTTTCAATTAGGAGTCCAAGTCCCGTGAAGGACATACCGGCTGAAAAAATTCTTCCGCATTGCCAGGAAAAACATCACACGGCGATGCCTCCAGGACCCCGTGCTTTATGGTTGACAACCTTTGACCACGAACCGAACTCCGTTGGGACCAAGACAGAAAACCAAGAACAATTTACCCGGCATACCTGGTACCGGGTACAAGTAATACACACTGTCAAAAAGCAACGGGTGGTAGTGTTGTCGAGTCCTGCTTTGCCATCTCCTCCACCAATAATTTGTCCACGATCGAGTGAATGGTCATTCACATCTCTTCGATCGAGAAACTTCGAAAAGGAAGGAAAGAGCATACTTTGGACATTTCACAACCCAAAGAGCACAAACAGCAGCAGCAGCAGCAGCAGCCGTACAAATCCGACCAAGCATCAAGCATAATCAATAAAGCGCATTCGTTCGCATTTCCTGTTACAAGTCGACACTACCAAAACATTGAAGAGAAAATGGAGATCGATTCATGCTACGAAAGTCGAATGGTTGATGATAGTTGTTCGCTGATGGACCCACTACCAGGTAGACCCGGAGCAATGACCCAGCATACCAATGGTCGTCGGCGCAAACAACGTTCGCAGCGACAGGGACGTACGCGTTCCATCAACGTTACCGATTTCGAACAAGCCACCGAGTTTCTTCATCACTTTCATGCTATTACATCTCGTTCTTTGGATGTCATTCACGAATGTCTCGATGTGGATGGCACAGACGAATCGGGTATGACCATGATGGACCGAGAGGCACAATCTCCATCCAATGGCCTTTCCGCCATGCGACGAACAAAGACATGCTCATGCCTCTTGGAAGCACAGACTTCCGCCACAATTGGAAATCATCATGGCTGGTTTCTAGAGAACAGTAGTGATGAAGATGAATGGGGTTTCTATTCGGAGGAATTTGACCCATCCTGGTCCACATCGACACGTACCGTGAATCAAGGTATCACGCCGCTCCGGCATTAGTACGGTAGGATGAGAGGACACACTTGTGTCCCCCCACTACAAAGCAATATTCCACTAGGACAAATGGTCGACGACCTGCAGTTTCTATTATTATTGTTTCTTGAGAGACTTTTTTGTGGCAGGCCAAATCTCGCTTGACAATACAGTGCCTGCCCCCAAGTTTTGAGAGAAAAAAGTACAAGTTTTTGCTATTGTTTCTTTGTTCACACCTGTTGCTACTACACGCTACACCCACCAAAACCATTTTCTACTACAGCAGCAAATTTAAAAAGACTACTCTAAGCTACTTTTGTTACATTTTGATATTCAACTCTTCCTACACTTGTTACATTCTTGATCAACTCTCACACACTTGCCGTCATCGCGTTGCTTTTCGATGGCACACTAGGCCCGGTAGTCAGGTTCCGAAAAGTGATTAAATATTGCTTATTGGGAACCGAGCCATAGGGATGCTTCCTAAGCGAAACTTGGAAGAACGTGATGTTTGCGATGGTATTCTGGTAAGGTCCACCGTCCACCATGAACTTCCCATGTGTGGGTGATCCTCACAAAGAACTCTGGTGTCACGTGTGCGGGTTTCGATTGATTCGATGGACTACTGTCATTTTTTCCTTGTAGAAGAGTTGCAAGGTGCATCATCATCTTCATCATGGCCATGAGAGTGTCGTGGTTGAAAGATGAACACTCCACAGATCCGGTGGTGTCTACCGGTAGTTGAGGCGTGTTGCTTTTTGGGAATGGTCGAAAGGCTGAAAACTTCGTGGACTGGCACGCTTAACAATACAGGGGTGCACTTGAGTCCACCCTATCCCCTCCTCTGAATATCAGTCATTAAAAGTACCGCTTTTCTTCATACAGCCAAATTTCGAAAGGATCCCTCCAAACCCAGTGTTTCACCAATCCTGACCAGTTTGGGACTTTCTTTGGGTCGACAAAAGGACACTACCATACCAATATTTCCATTCCGTCCGGTTCGTCCAGCCAAATGAGTATAACCGGCAGCACTCGATGGGACCTGTAACAAAAATACATAGCCCAACTGAGGAATATCCAAACCCCGACCTAGCATTTCACTAACCACATAAATCGGTGTCGACTTCCAATCCGTATATTCCTCTTGGTTGCTAGAATGCTGCGCATGGCCAACAATATCGTCAATTCCATGAATGTGTTGTGACCCAAGTTGTGCTCGGAGTTCAGCCTGGACTACGGACACACCCATGCGACCAGGAAATATCAAGGTCGGTTTGGGTGTCAATTGACATTGTAAGGATTTTGCTACCGCTGCCACGAATTGTTGAGGTGAATCATCATTCTTGTCACTGGTACCAATCACTTGATAGGCATGCTGTAATGTCGATGGTAACAAACTAGTCTTGCGACCATCAACATCTTTTTTGGTCCGAACATCCGCCGTAATTAAGGTAGCTGCCTTGTCCATACTGGGACTGTTCAATGCCTCCATTAATTGTCGCCGCAAAGTACGACCAATGGTAGCAGACGCACAAATGATTCGTAACCGATGAGATGGATTTGAGGATTTGGCTGGAGTCGCGACGGAGTACTGAGCACCCCGTTGATTGAATCGACGGCGAGTGGATATAGATTCCAAAAGTTGGAGGGCCAATGGAGTTGAAAAGCGTTGCTGTGATGATGATGATGGTGATGATCTAGGGCGAGATGATGGAAAGGAAGAAGAAGCAGTAGAAGCAGTATTGTCACTCTTGTTGGGATCATCTCGTTTTTGTAATCGTTCTTGATAGAGACGTGCCACTTCCTCTGTTTGAAATAATCGGTCCGCCTCATCAAATACTAGAAACTCCAAATGATTCATGACATCCTTGGCGGTTTGTCGTAAAATCTTGTTGACTATAATTGGTTGATCCATTTCATCCATCAACTGTCGAAAGGTACGGGGGGTGCCGGCCAAAATGTAACTCTTGGAGTCTACGATACTGGACAGGATGGGAAATTCATTGTCCTCGTTATTGTTGTTGTTTTTGTCGTGATGATTGTTGTTTTCTGAAACAATGGCGGTACCTAAAACTTGCATGGTGGGACAGTCCTCTGGGTCATTGAGAAAGTTGCTGACGACTCGTTGGAGTTGCAGAGCCAATTCTCGAGTCGGAGTGACAATCCAAATCCGACCCTTACGTTCCCCGTCCCCTCGAGTGGTTAATAATGGCAAAAGATAGGCAAGCGATTTACCACTCCCCGTAGGTGAGGCCAATATGAGATTGGTTTGATTGTGAACCATGGGTGAAAATGCTTCGACTTGAATTGGCGTTGGCTGTAGATAACCGGATTGGATTAGGCGTTGTTTCCAAACTGGGCCTACCGGTAACCCACCCCACAGAAACGGTGGTTCTTCTGATGACAACGACATTGGTTTTGACAAAGAATCTACCAGCTCATTCTCACTATCGGTAGTGTCCACTTGTTGTAATTTTTCCGCGAGAAGTTGCTCTGCCTGCTCGACAGATATCTTTTGATTGACTGTACGGTAAGGATTATCTTGAACAATTTCTTGATACAACATGTCACCCTCTTTCTCCCACTGAGGAGGCTTTTTACCACGAGATACCTTGATCCCTTGATTTCGTCGTTTGTCATACCAACTCTTGTTTTTGGAAGGTTGACCACCACGGCGTTCAACCACCATGGCTTGCACGACAAGACGATGAATGGAGGCATTCCACCGACCAATCATCGAAAATAGCATGCATATCACACATGCCTTCATCCTTATCTCAAAGCTTATATAGGTACTGATAGAGACGAGAAGATGGTCCCAACTGTAAGTGTAAATCGCCAATCTACGGTAGTTGAAAAAGGTGTCGAAACGTTGTCACCATGTTGGGATCACTGGTGCAAAAGACAAGAATGGTCGGTCGTCGGATGGACGACGTCCACCGTTAACATAACGTTAAATTACATTTTACTGTTAAAACTTTTACGAGGTCACAAAACTGCAAGAAAGAACTTTCACGATCTCACTTTCAATTCAAATGCATGTGTGCAATTGCTTGTGAGCCTTTCACCGCACTTCTCCCTCCCTCAAGTCAATCATTACTGTACAATTACCACAACGGGAATCCAATATCGATTTCCTCAATTCATCAATGAGACGACTCCAATTGGATCCTCTAGTCAAGACGTAACGGTTGTCTTCTAGCGCGATCAACAAGGCTGCTAGAGATTGGAGGCCGGCTTTACCATTCGAATCATATGCTGCATTCATCATGCTGTACGTGCCATTAACAGGATTGGTCGGACCAGATGCATGAACTTGCCACATTCGTGGCTTGGCCGCTTCGCGGAACATCATCAATGCCTCTGGAGCCTCCGTTGCGACGTAGATGTGTACCAACTTGCGACCCGACAGCTCATCGGGAGTCAAGAGAGAGAGCGTTGCATTTATCACTTCATCTATAGATACAAGATCCATTTCTGCGACCTTATCCCCCCATCGGAGGTGCACTGTGATCAGCGAACTCGCATCTGGCATGCCAATCCAGCGCTTAAGCTTGTTGTCTTTTCTGGCACTGTTGGTTGCCACAGGAAAGGCCTCCTCTCGGATTTGGCGCTCCGCTTCCTTGATGACTAATTGAGACACATTTTGGAACAGCCATTCAGCAACAGCTGCATGCATTCCCATTCTACCGTAATTTTCAACAATGTTTTCGCAACTATAGGCGAACCAATCATACCCGTAATTGGTGACGCTTTCTTCATTCCAGGCCAAAGTTCCAGGGGGACATCTCAACGCTGATTCGTGCCATCCAAAGTAACACCACAAAGAAGAATATTCCGGTACTTCCCATGTTGTCGTGAGGCCTTGAGTTGGCCAGTCTTTTGGTTTCAAGGCCATTTTCCGCTGAAACTCATCGGAGCATACCTCGTTGTCGTTCCAGATCCAATTGCGATCACCGGTGATGAGGACTTTATTGTTTTCGACTGCATGGCATAATGGTTCCATCCAAGTGTGAAGAGAGCTTCCCATGCCGGAACCTATCAGTTGAAAATGCACAATATGCTGAGGTCCATGCTCCTTCACGGCCTGTTCATCGAGACATTGCGATTGGCTTTTCTCCATTGCTCGTCCGAGAGGAGTCACAGGGGGAAGATTAGTCCAATCGAATCTCAAACTGGACTCCTTCTTCAATGCCTCCTGATGCAGCTTCCAAAGAAACGCGTCAACATCCTTCCGTCGCCTCGAGCGATGTGATCGATGGTTCCCTTCAGTCGGGGATTTGCTTCGTTCCGTACTGCACCCTACGCTTTGATCAGAACTTTTACAATATGCGACGAGCAATGAATATCCAATTTGCAGTGCTAACAAGTTGCCACATGCAAGCAAAACGATAACCTTGCCAGGATGTTTTCGCGACATCCTACAATCTTCTCTATGTGTGTGATTTGGACTGCTGGCAAAAATGTGAAGGTACCGGTATGACCAGGTAAGAGGAAAAAGCATACCGGTATATTGCCCGTAAACTGTACTATTCCTTGTACCAGGTACATTTACACGTCGCTGTAAATTGGTGCAAGTAAAGACATAAAGACATCCCACCTGTCGATTTTTTTCACTGATGACTCGCATTTCTCCTTTGGAACTCCATGGGATGGGTCATCATCGCGCTTGTCCGTGACTTCGGAACTTCGTGGTGGTACCTGGTACCTGGTACCTGGATATTTAAATGTCTTCCAAATAGCGAGCCATCTACGACGCATCTGCACTGTACCTGATAACTGATGACGTATTGTCCATTCACCAATGCCGGTATGTAGTGAAAGGGAGGACACCCCACAAAGCACACAAACAAAAGAATCGGAATAGCTGTGTTAGTTAGTAATGCTGTTCGATGCTTCAAGAATAGGACAATTCAAATGTTGCTGTGCGCAGAAGTCTTTGTGTTGGAAATCAAAATCGCCTATGAACATTACATTTTGTACTAGGTGTCATAGATACCTGTCAGTGGATCCTCAAAAACTACCCAATTAGTTTCATGGTTCATGCCTGTAGATTGACGCATAGAAAACTTGCTATTGGTCCGTGCGGTTCAAAAAGATTAAGTTCAAAAACTATGGAAAGAATTGACAATTCACTGGACTCAAATCAACGCGTCATGTGCATAGCCCGTGGGAATTTTTATCACATTTCTCCCTCCCTCAAGTCAATCATTACTGTACAATTACCGCAACGGGAGTCCAATACAGATTTCCTCAATTCATCAATGAGACGACTCCAATTGGATCCTCTAGTCAAGACGTAACGGTTGGCTTCGAGCGCAATCAACAAGGCTGCCAGAGATTGGAGGCCGGCTTTACCCTTTGATTTATGGGCTACAAGTGTCATGCTTTGTGACATGTAATCAGGACTGATCGGACCAGATGCATGAACTTGCCACTTTCGTGGCAGGGCTGCTTCGCGGAACAGGTCCAATGCCTTTCGATCTTCTGTTGCGAGGTAGATGTGTACCAACTTGCGACCCGACAGCTCATCGGGCGTTAAAAGAGAGAGGGTTGCATTTACCACTTCATCTATTGATACAAGATCCATTTCCGAGTCCTTATCCCCCCATCGGAGGTGCACTGTAATCAGCGAGCCCGCATCCGGCATACCCATCCAGCGCTGAAATGTATTGTTATTATCGCGTGTAATGTTGATTGCCAAAGGAAATGCCTCCTCTCGGACTTGGCGCTCCGCTTCCTTGATGACTAATTGAGACACATTTTGGAACAGCCATTCAGCAGCAGCCGCATGCATTCCCATTCTGCCGTAATTTGCAATGATGTTTTCACATTTATACTCCCACCAATCCGTGCCGTATTCGTCGACACTTTCATTCCAGGCCAAAGTTCCAGGGGGACATCTCAAGGCTGATTCGTGCCATCCAAAGTAACACCACAAGGAAGAATATTCTAGTATTCCCCATGTTATCTTGGGGCTTTGGGTTGGCCAGTCATTTGCTTTCAAAACTTTTTTCCGCTTGAACTCGTCGTAGCATATTTCTTTGTAGTTCCATAGCCAAAAGTTACCACCTGTGATGAGGACTTTATTGTTTTCCACTGCATGGCATAATGGGTCCATCCAAGTGTGAAGAGAGCTTCCCATGCCGGACTGTATCATTTGAAAACGCACAATATGCTGGGGTCCATGCTCCTTCACCGCCTGAACATCGAGACATTGTGATTGGCTTTTCTCAATCGCTCGTCCGAGAGGAGTCACAGGGGGAAGATTAGTCCAATCGAATCTCAAACTGGACTCCTTCTTCAATGCCTCTTGATGCAGCTCCGAGAGATATGCGTCAACATCCTTTCGTCCCCTTGAGCGCTGTGATCGATCATTTTCATTTGGAAATTGGCCTTGTTCCTTGCGGCTGTACCATAATTGTAAGCTATCGTCGCGATATGGGTCAAGGAATGAATAACCAATTTGTAGAGCTAGCAAGCTGCCACATATAAGCGCGATGATGAGTTTCCCCTTCTCACGATGTTTTCGCTTTTCGCGACTTCTGGCCCATACTACTGTTACCATCTGCTATGGTAGTAGTCGATGTAGGATGAAGTGCATGACATGGGAAGTGTGATGAAAGTGTGACCTGGACATGGGGAGGTTTAAAAAAGCATCAACAGTACTTTAACACGTCCCTGGTACAATGGTACGTAGCAGCAAGATTCTATCCGTTGATTTTCTCTGCCGGCGACTTTCTCATTATGATTTACCGGAAATTTAACTACCAGTAGGTTTCAGGTTTCTAGTTTCTACCCATCCTCTACTATCTGGAGTTGTAGTCACCCTACAAATAGTGATCAAGAATTGTAATGGCTTTATTTAGTAGTAAGTGCTGTTAGATTGCTTCAAGGGCAGGACAGTTCAAATGTTGTGGCCAGAAATGTTGACTTGCGTGTAGGAAATCGAAATCGCCTCTCGCAAAACTACCCAATCAATTTCATTGTTCATGTATCATCAAGCTGAATCTTCCAGATTCGTCAACTATGAAATTGAGGCATCATGGCATACCATGGACATATACCAATCCTCGTTGTGGAAAATCTATTGATGTCAGGAGCCACTGAAAACAGCAGTGCATCATTGTGAAACAACATCATCATCACTCATGTTTTGGCTCCATACAGTTTCCCTTCGACATTGATTTCTCCTGTGTAGTTGGTATGCATGATTTTCTGAATTTCGTCAAGATTGGACGTGCGCTTCAAAGCCCACATGAGTTTGGTAATGATGCATTCCTTGGACATGTCATAGGCTTGAATGACACCACTATTTAATGCCTGTCGACCAACATCATACAAGTGCATCAATGTCGCTCCTTCTAAACATTGGGTTGTCACCACCACGGCAATCCCCTTGGAGGTGGCACGGCGTATGGCGTCCAAGTAAATGTAGCTAATATTACCCGACCCATAGGCATTCAGTACCATGCCTTGAATGTTACCACGTTCAATATTCGCCACCAGTTCCGATGGTGGAAAGCCCGGAAAGAGGGTATAGACCCCAATGCGAGATTCAAAGCCTGGTTGAAATTGTAATGGTCGATCATGTCGTGCCTTGGCCGAATCACTAAATCGAATATCGATCCGAACTTCACCGAGTAGACCCCAATTAATGGGACCAAAGGCATCGAGTTTACTTTCCGATAATTTATGGGATCGTGCTCCCAATATAATATCACCATCAAAGACCAACATGACTCCGGCCCGATCCAAGGTGGCAACTCGCACGGCATTGACAAAATTGCGTCGAGCATCCGTTTCTATGCGACTCCCCGGAATTTGAGCTCCAGTAATCACTACGGGTTTTCCCAAATCTCCCAAGACAAAGGATAGCGCACTGGCCGTGTAGGCCATGGTATCCGTGCCATGAGTCACGACAAATCCATCATAGTCATTGTAGGATTCCGAAATGACTTGACCAATTGTGTCCCAAATTTCTGGTGACATGTTACTCGAATCGATATTATCAATAAAATGAACCTGCAAATCGGCCAATTTTTCTTGAATTTGTGGTTCCATTTGTAACAATTGTTGAATGGCCACATCCTTATCATTGACCACCAGTGTTCCATCCTCTTCTTCCTTCATAATCAAGGTTCCACCACAAAATAAAATCAAGACGCGCGGTTTATGACTCATGGAAAATTCTCGATAACATTCCGTGACCTTGAGAGCAGTGGGATTGACGGATCCCGCCCGATGGACTTGATCATCTCGAACTAAATTCTTGGTCACTAGTAAAGATGAAAACCGGTGACGCAAATGGGATCCCAATTGATGGAAACTTTCCATGACAGACTTCTTGACTAGGAAATGTTACAGTAGTAGTATAACCTCTATAAACAAGGTACCCTCACAGTCAAGTATATCGTTTCCAACCGCACAGTCTGGATTTGACTGTTGGATCAAGAAAACTATGACACATGCCACATGACACGCAGAACTTGCATCGGATTGACGGCGTGGTGTCATTTTTCGACTGCTACGACTAACTGTGCAGTGCTTTCAAACGTGGATAAGTGGACACCCGACTTTGTGACTACAACATTTTACTGTTAGTTTATTTACCCACAAGAATAGTTTGCTTGGGTTTTCCCAAATAGATTTGAATAAAGGATCGTTCCCAGATGAGAAATTCTTGGGGTGGTAACCCTTGAGCTTGTTCTTCGGTAATATCCGCCAACGATTGTGGTTGGCCATTGACAGAAATTTGGGTCTGATGAAAATACTTGTTGGAAGCATCACAGGAGGAATCTCCAAATTCATTCCATGACAAGGAGGAACAATACCCCCACCCTTGGGTGATGCCATGATCTGGCGGTACAACTACTAATTCCCAATCTAGACCCGATTCTTGAAAAAAGGTTCGTTCCAAATCTGGTTTTCTCCACCGGACCGCCAACACAACAATTCCTCGAGTTGGATGAAGCAATCGTTTCATGGTGGCAATCAAATGTGGAATATACTCGGTATTGTACAACAAGTCTGATCCCAGTATCATATCAAAGGGAGGTTCATTGGCAAAGGATGAAAAAGAATTGATATGTTCTGGTTCACGTTCCAATGTCCATCGTAGTGTACGTGTGGAAAGAAGCATGGAGGGTGATGATGCCAACAACTTGGGTCGATGTTGTTGGACATTGAATTCCAACAAGGGCATGGCCGCTGGTAAATCAGTCAATATCACGGTTCCATCCTTGGAGATGATTGGGTCATGACTTTGGTCGTCGTCTGACACGTCACTGGTTTGTAGTGCCAAGGATACCCCCACCACACCAAGTCCCGATCCCAATTCCAAAATCCGACGTTGGGAATGGATCCCCATTTTCACCAATATTCTAGAAATATCCTTCCAATGACTGGCTAATTCGATCCCAGATTGCCAGGGCAAGGCAAAGGTTCCATCAGTCAAATTTTCATCATCATCATCATCATTGTCGGCTTTGCTTGTTTTGTTGTTGGCACTGTCCTTGCAGGTGGTCGCACTCTGGTCCTTTGGATGGTAATCGTCTGGAAGTTGAGATGCGAATTCCAACGTTGTTCCATGGCCAATATCAATGATTGTCACATTATTCTTAGTATTCTGTGTCGTCAAAGAGGATGACTCGTCATTGGTGGCCTCGGTCGAATTGCCACCAATTTGGATTTCCAACACCTCTCCTGGAACACTCCCCACTGGAACCACCAGCTCCAACATTTGTCCATGTGCTTCAAATTCCAAAGTATCTCCTGGCTCGGCATTTTCTGGAATTTGGATCGAAATGACGGATGATGATGATTGTGCCTTTTGTATGGTCGCCATGTTGCGAGATCAAAGTGTGATGGCAAAAAATCAATGGACAATGCGTGTTGGGAGACGGTTTGCGCGGCAACATAAAGTGGCGGCTGTGCTCTTAAGGATGGCGAGTTACAGATGCACTCTACTTGGTCGACGAAGTCATCCTCCATTGCAACAAGTCAGAAAGAACCCTGATCAAGTTGTTGTGGTGAAAGTACTTACTGTTGTATTAGGTGAAAAGAAAACTGTAAAAATAGAATGAATCTATGTACTGACGTTAGTACAAAGTTATCTGTGCTGGTGGATGGAAGCTTCGATTAACTGTAAAATGAGTGAGAAACAAAGTGCCGGAGAAAAGTGGCACTTCCGCTAGAATATCCCATAATTGTCCAGTGTTCGTCGAGACTTCCTTGCACATGGGATCCAGCACAGCGCGAAAATTTGAAAGGCGTATGTATTGCAAATAGGTGCGTGTCCAAAACTGGCATCCACGACAGGCCAAGCATGCCACAACCTTCCGAGTAAAGGACTACCGGTAGCAAGCAAAAAGCACAACGAGTACATGATAGTGACCTTCCCCTTGCCTGAAAAACAAACAAATCACCATGGACTCCATTGGTGCTGATCTAGTACCACCAAGCTACGACAGTAGAACTTCAGTGAACGTCTATTCGCCTCGCCCCATCGGCTCAACTACGAATCCAACTGTAGAACCGCCGACCAACGACAATGGAATGGCAGTCTCTTCCACCCCAGGTACTAATCTTGCACCACCAAGCAACAACAATCGAATGCCAATACGACTCTCTGCTCCCCCAGGTAGTTTTCGATTACCACCATCCGACAACAATGGAATGCCAGTAAGACTTTCTTCCGCCCCAGGAAGCTTTCGAGTAGCACCGACCGACGACACTAGAATGTCAGCGAGACTCTCTTCCTCCGCAGGTACTAATCTAGTACCACCAACCAACAACAATGAAATGGCAGTAAACGTCTCTACCCCCCGAACCATCGGGTCTAATCAATTACCACCACCCAACAACAATTGGAAAAAAGCAGACGGCCCTCCCCCCCGACGATGGTTAATGGATCGAATCCGCGGTCAATCCAAATTCGGAGATCGTGAGCGACCGTGGGGACCCTGTTGTTGGGTCCCACCGCTGGTAGGATGGTATCCTGGATTTTGGGAAGAAAATAAATGCTGCAAAGTCTATGGGCAAGTGGGTGCTTATTCCAGTGAACAATCAAGATTTTGGTGTATGCATATTGGATTTGTTGCCAATTTGTTCGCCTGTCTCTTGATGGCCTATTCCTGCTTTGCCATGTCTCAAGACTATCACTTGCTTTCCCACGCAAGTTTTGGTTCTATAACCATGACGGAACGAGATAACAAATTTCCGGATGAAATTTTATTGAGAATTGGTTTGCGAGCCATTGCCTTGGACAATCCCACTACGGGGGTCGATCAAGCCGTGGTTACCTTTGATACCTTTTGTGATGTTTCCGAGGATGGATTGCAACGATATATGGAACCGGAAAGTTGTTCCTCCTGTTATGACAATTCTCTCAATTCTTGCATTTCGGCAATCCTGGCCGTGATTAGTTTCCTTCCCACCTTTTTTACCGATATCCTACGCATGTTTTCTGGATATGATGTCAATTGTCAAAAGGCCTTTGGTACCTTCTTTTCTCTCTGTACGATTGGACTGGCCTTGAATGTATTGTTTACCTGGAAATTTTTATGTGCCGATACCTTTTTTAAGAATGAAATCTATTTGGATGGAAACGGCGATCGAGTATTCCCCGACGATCCCAATCGGGAATATACCATTGAATACGAGTATACCTGGGGTTGGGCTCTCATGGCCATGTTGATCGGTGCCTGTCTCAAATTTTTAGAGGTCATGGCTCATTTCTGTATTCCGACGCCGTCCATTACCCGAGTCTTGAAGGAACAAGAAGTGTATGAAATTGTTCGTGAAGAAAATCTTGTTGTGGAGGATCAAGAAGCGCCTCTAGAAAATTAATATAGCAATTTCTACCACCAAAATACCCATTGTAGTTCCTTTTGCATCGGCCACAAATATCGGAACTCGTCCGCACCAAAAGTTTCATGGATTGTAGTACAGCCTCTTTATCCACAATTTACAACTTTTCGTTGTTAGTCCTTTCTACCTCCCGGCTTCTCTTTCCAAACATTCACAGCCAGTGTTATCCTTGCACCACTATGAATGGGGGAGACACGATGGAATTGACTGGCATTGAAAACAACCAGACGATTATATTCTGCAGCAATCCGCTCAATATCATCGGGATCCGGCTCATCCATTCCGTGTGGCCACGTATTGGTATCATACTTGACAAGTTCCAAATATCCACCCGTAAACTCATGAGGGTATCCATACCAAACTGAACCATAGAGTGGTAAACGGAGTTTGGTACTTCCACTTTGTTCATACAAAACTTGGTCCTTGTCGACATGCCATGGTAAAGGTCCTTGAGGAGTTAGGATATTACACCAAATCTCAAATCCAGCAAAATCCTCCTCTTCTGTTTGTAATATTGGTTGATCTTTCCACATTTGAATGGCCAAATATTCCCAAATGGTACTGGGTGCATTATTCTTGTCATACCAATGAGTCTGATGACCTCGAGTATTTTCATAACAGGCAAACCATTCTCGATGATCCGTCAATTGTCGTAATATTCCTGGATCGTCAATCAAATTGGATACAATCCGAGTTCCGTACCCTCGTTGTGCCTGTTTTGCGGCATCCTGAGAACGCTCCACTACATTGACTGGAATTTTCCATACCGACGACGACGACGACGACGACGATGATGAATCTTCTGGATTTGGTTGTTTCGATGGCGATTTTCTTCCTTCCTCGATCTTGGTAGTCTTTTTACCTTGACACGTCCCATTTTCAATGTCCTGGGATGTACAAGTTTCCGATGAGGATGCGAACACACCACTAACTGTGACTTGATGAGAGAGGATTAGCAACCAAAGAAAAGCCGAAGGGCACAAGCGACAACAACGACGACGATGACCACGACGGTAATGACCCATAGATTGTGACATGCTGTGTTGTTCACGTGTAGAAAACTCAATCTTGATACTTCAGACTTGGAAACCAATACACAGAATAGAAACTCGGTTGTTGTCGACCCCTGTTTGGAGACTTCCTGAACAGTTGTTGCCAAGAAGCTGAACAAATAAACTGTGAAAATCCCTTGTGGGTCACAAAGATTTGACCTGTCGACTCAAACGATTAACATTGGGGGCAGTAGCTGCTTCTTTAACCGTCAACTGCTGGAAAGGCCTCTTTTGACTGGGAAGCACAGCCTCCATTCAACTGGTGACCCTCTAAGTATTTTCTTTGTTAGTACCAGGTACGTACTTCGGTATATTTGAAACCGGATTCTCTTAGAATGTCTATCAGTCCCTTGTCCACACCTTGTCGATTAACAGTAAAGATTTTTGCCTACACGGTCGTTATTACACAACTACAAGAAGATGAAGAAAAATCAATGTGATCTATGATCTTGTATTGACTGTTTTTAATGATATTATTTCTTCCAAGCGATTGGGGTAAGTAGTATGAACAAACATGTACAATGTCTCTTGGGTCGTATAGATACAGTTTGCAAATCCATTGTGACACAAGCAGCTTGAGTTGTATCTTTGAACCAAATTCATATTTGGTACTTGAAATGGATTTTCAGGAAAAGAAAGGCAGTTTCTATAAACAGATCGAATCGGAGGGAAATATAGTTTGCCACTTGGTTGGCATAGGGGGCTTTGTACAGGGATTTTCAATGTGGATTGTGTCCCAGGTGACAGGTAGCGACATGACTTCTGGAACAGGTTCGTGCTTGGTAGGTTCAAGAAGGGGTTTTACTATGCACTTGTCTTCTGTCGCTTCATCGACTCCTCGGTTGAAGGAAGATTCTTCTGCAAGCCCTTCAAGAACGAGATAGTGCCATCGTCAAGGATACGGTTACTCGGCTGCATAAGACCAGCCATGAAATGACCAAGTTCCCGATTTCGTCGTTTTTCAAGGATGGTGTCTACCTTGTCCGAACCGATCATTTCATTTATCTGTTCACGAAGTTTGGTGTTTTCTTCCTTGAGGTCATCAAGTGTCTGCTGGAGGGTGCCAGTCAATGACTTTTTTCGTTGACGGCTTCGTTTGGCATGCTCACGGTTTCGTTGGCGACGCTCCTCAAGCTGATCTTCCGTAAGTTCTGATTCATCTTTTTCCCTGCTGGCACGCGCCGACAAACCAGGTACTTTGGGAGCCAAACTCTTGTCAGCAAGTTTGCGCTTACGACCTTTGACAGGGTCTGCTTTTGCGATTCGCTTCGGTGACTTGGGGATAGGATTAGCTCTAACATCATCTTGTAGGGGTACGGTTGGTGCGGAGAAAGGTAGGTCCGGGCTTGTGAAGGTAATTGGGTTCGGAACGGAAAATGATGTTGTGGCTTCAATGCTGACACATGAAGGCGAAACCCTTGAAATCGGCAACAATGGTGTGTCGATTGTATGATGCTCAGGGGAGATGGGGGCGAATTGAGCTGGAGCGAAGGCCTCAGAACTAAAAGGAAGACTTGATTCTCCGCCAAATGACGACACGTAACGACAGTCGTCGCTTGAGAAAAAACCAAGCTCATTGAGGATTTCTTCTACCTCCAGATCATTCTCATCAATGCTCGTGTCGGAAAAGTCTATAAAATTGAAAGAGTTAGCAATAAGGGAAGACATGATGATGTTTGACAATGGTCCTTTCGGAAATGGATTCAAGATTCGAGAACAGGTATGTTTGTTTCGAAGTCGTTTTTATGAACTCGATAAGAAGGCGAAAGTGTGGACAGTTGCGCCGAACGAATTTCACTATTGGAAAAAGGCTCAAGAAAATCGACGAAGTTGTGTCGGAAGTCGGAATGCAAACGACGCGGCTCCTCTAAATGAACAATGCAAATTAGTATGTCTTTTTAACGTAATAAGCAAGCAGTTTTATTACCAAGGCGATTCTGATGGTAGATTCTCGAGTGCGAATGCGGCCATGAATCATAGTGGACTATAAATTCATTGCACATATGAAAAAGATAATGTTTGATTGGAAGGTGCACCACCCACGTCAGGGAAACTGGCTTTATCCTTATTTAACTGAATCGACGTAGTGTGGGGACGTCAGATATTGCCATGTCGATTCATATATGCCATCCGCCATCATTGGTGCAACGGGATCTAATAGAAGATCCTCGTTGCCAAATTGGTCGTTATTCGAAGCACAATGTTTGGGTGTCTGTCGAGTGCAGTCATGTCATGCAATGACAACCAATCAAATTAATGGAATACAATTATTGTGACGATGATGTCATGATGCGAACAACGTTTCGCAACTCCCACAAGCGGGAATTTGGTAAAATTTTGTTAAGGGCTAGAAAACGGCCTTAATCCTTGTTGGCCTTGTCATCAGGGTTCCATCTGACACCATTGGTCAAGGGCGAAACCTTGGCACCAGTGTCAGCTGGACACTATGAGGTCGCCATGTCTCAACATTGGAATTCGATGACGGAATTTGGGCAGTACAAGCTGATTTGTACCCGTGGGCTTCTTTCCAGGTACTGTTAACTTCCAGACCAGCGTAACTTGTTCCTATTGTAGGTTCCGATTTTCGTAGAAGGGGCCGTTTTACAAAGTACAAGTACTCACTTCCATCGACTTGAGGGCATCTTCTTGTGTGCCTCCATTCGGGACGTGAATGACCTTGACCTATCGGTCAACAGGGCCGATCGCTTCCTACTAGCTAGGCATCCGATGCAGGCAGTATTTATGTTTTGGGACTCTCGCATGTCATAGACCACTTTCATCTACCAGTTGTCTAACGTATTATGATCAGCAATCCCATTACTACCGGTAGCTTGCTTTCTTGGACGATCATGGATCATGAT
Organism: Nitzschia palea; assembly: GCA_019593585.1. Classification (NCBI taxonomy): domain Eukaryota; phylum Bacillariophyta; class Bacillariophyceae; order Bacillariales; family Bacillariaceae; genus Nitzschia; species Nitzschia palea. Next base: position 21,427 of record SWEM01000192.1, on the reverse strand, counting down.
GGTGAATAAAATCAAGGGGTTCGTCATTCCACCGTCACAAGATATGCCACGTGGAATGTCGGAAGGAAAAGACTATCTTTGTCGGATGCGCCGGCTTGCAGATTGAGGATTCGCACCGACGTCCCGACAGTCCCGACCATGGCGGGATCGCTTTCTCCCAAAAACGCCGATAGGCACAAGGCGATTGCCATTGATTTGCTTGGACATATCGTTACCCATAATGAGCGAAACAGCAGAAAATACTCCTCCTACACAAACACCTGCAGCGCCTTCATCTTCATGGAAATTACCCGATGGCATTGAAGATCATATTGAAGCAGGTAAGAAATGCGGACGATTCTCATTGCTCATTAACTTCGGCAATCCTTTTGGATTCACCTTTTTATACCTTTCTGACTTTCTGTTTGTCTTTTTTGTCAGGTTTACTGAAGACTGCCCTTGGGGTGGCAGCTGGAGGTATCGTTGGATTGATCATGTTCCGATCAGGGAAGGGAATGAGAGGAGCAAGTGTTGCAACAGGTGTGGGAATTGCTGCTGGATCTACGTACGAACGCTTGATGGCTCAATACGGGTCCAAATAAAGGTTACAATCAAGATCTCGAATGAATCCTTGATAATCAGATACATGGATCCTGCTTTGTTACTTCTGCATCACGGAGGAACGCCGTTAACAACTACTTTCTCCCTGGAATGAACGACCATTGCTCTCTACTTTTTGTTTGAAACACGTTGCCTTAGATTTAGGATCACGTTACGTTTCTCGATATTTGTAGCATATATAAAGACTCTTTTCTCAACCTGATTCTTGTTGTTGCATTTTCTTCCGCAAGTGAGGGGGGATATACTTTTTAGGCTTGTCCCCAGAATCTGCGGATGTGCCACTAGCGCCAGTGGAAACGGTAGTTGCTGTTGCGTCATCGGCTGCAACTGGTGCAGGCTTGGGTGCAACCGGTTCAGGAGCGGGTTTCTCTTCTGGAATCGACGCCACCACCGGTTTGGAGGGTTTGATGACTTCCAATTTGGGTTCTGGCTTTTTCGGTGCCCTGGTTTCTTTGGGTTTGTCCGATGCCTTGACACTAGCATCACCACGGAGTCTTTGGCTTGCGTTGTTGCTGCCGGTACCATCAATACCCATTTGAGCTCGCATATCCATTTTAAAGTTCATGATGTCGCCCTGATATTTTTTGATTGTCTTGTGATCGCAAATCCAAATCTCCTTGGCGACTTGAGAAATCAAGCGCATGTCATGTGATACCAAGACCAATCCACCTTCAAATTCATTCACGGCCTTGGCCAAGGCATCAATAGATTCCATATCCAAGTGATTGGTAGGTTCATCCAGTAGCAGCTTTGTAGAATCAAACATCACAGTCAGATGAAATAAAAATGGCAAAACGAAATGTTAGTGACATTTGGAGGTTGATCACGTGTATAGAATGGGAATGGACGAGTGGTGAGAAATTCTTACAATATGTGGAACATCTCGGCCCAACTTGGCAAAGACCACTCGAGACTTTTGTCCATCACTCAATTCGGCCATCTTTTGCACTTGTTGGGCCCCAGCCACCCCAAAGCGACCCAAATACTTGCGTAAATCATCTCGGGCATCATTCGGATAATTGCCTTCAAAAAACTCGAGGGGAGTCTTTTCGAGATCCAAGACATCGACAAAGTGTTGAGTGAAACGACCCAATTTCAAGTGCCCGTGAGGACGAATGTCTCCCAGGGTCGGCAAGAGTTCTCCTGCCATGAGTTTGACCAAGGTTGTCTTTCCCGCTCCATTCGGTCCCACCAATGCCACTCGTGAATCCAAGTCGACACCAAAACTTACATTGGTATACAAGGGTTGACATGCAGGATAGGCAAAGGAGACATCATGAAAGGCCAAGACGGGTGGTGGTAAATGTCCTGGATCGGTAAATTTAAAATTCAAGGGTTTTTCTTCTTCTGGTTTTTCCGTCAAACCAGCTCGAATCATTTTCTGCAAGACCTTTTCTTTGGATTGGGCCTGTTTGGCATTCTTGGCGGTACCATGTCCAAACCGGGCAATATATTCCTTCATACTCTTGATTTGTTCTTGTTCCCACTTGTATTGCTTCATTTGATTTTCTTCCTTTTCACTCTTGGTTTTGACAAATTGATCGTAATTTCCATCATAATAGATCAATTTGCGACGATTGGTAAAATGAATCATGTGGGTACAAACACTATTCAAAAAGTCTTGCGAATGGGATACCAATAACAAGATACGATTCCATCGGGACAAGTAATCTTCCAACCAAATAACTGCTTCCATATCTGTAATGATAATGATGATGATAATGATTGGCAGGAAAAAGATATCGCATTCGTCAGCGTCGTGGTGCTTGTAGGAAACATTGTTGAATCATGGACGGATCAATCTGTTCTACTCACCCAAGTGATTGGTAGGTTCATCCAACAACAGGCTTGAAACAGAAAAAACATGAGAAATCTCCTTTGTCGCCGATCATTCATCGAGGAACGTACCATACTGGTTGAATAAAGAGAGCACGAGCCAAGGAAACACGCATTCGCCAACCACCCGAAAAGTCCTTGGTTTTTTTAGATTGCATTTCATGAGTAAAGCCCAACCCACTCAGAATCGATCGAGCTCGCACTTCGGCCGTGGCGGCATCCAAGGCATCCAATCGTTCATAAACCGAATTGAGTGCATCCATAATCTCCTCTTGAATTTCTTCCTGAGTCTTTTCCTCTCCATCTTCTTGTTCGGGAGGATCATCGGTCAATGTCGTCAATAAATGATTGAGTTCGTCAGCTTGTTGTTCTAATCGATATCGTTCCTCATCGACACTCATGACTGCCTCGAGAGCCGTGACGGTATCACTGGGTTCAATTTCTTCCTTTAAAAAAAAGATATCAATCGAATTGGGAATGGGAACGGCTCGAGCTCCCAAGGCCTTGAGCAAGGTTGATTTACCACATCCATTTCGTCCAATGAGACCATAACGATTGCCATGATTCAAGACAATTTCCGTTTCATCCAACAAGACGGCACCCATGTGTTGCAAGGTAAAATTGGTAACATTAATATCCCGGGCTCGAGCATCGACACCTTTACGCGATGCTGAAAAGGTACAAATGGTCCCCGCCGAGGCCAAGGCATCCGCTGCGTCGTGATTAATCCCATCATTGGCTGCCACTGGTTGATCGACTTGATTGATGGCCTCTTTGGTTTTTTCCAAGACTTCGGTAGCCGAAAGTTTGTTGGCTTCTTCGTCGCCATTGTCGTCATCATCATCACCTCCTTTTTTGGATTTTTTCTTGGCATCTCGTTTGGCCTTGGCTTGAGCCTTTTTTTCTTCCTTGGATAATTTCTTGTCAAAAATCTTTTCGTCACCACCCCCCATGGCGACATCTTTGATCAATTTTGAAACATCGAGGGATGATTCGGGTGTATTTTGCAAGGCCTTTTCAAATTCAAATTCGGCCTGTCGAGCCTTTTTTTCATGCCATTTGGAAGACATCCTCCTTACTGTTTGTTTTTCGTGCTAGTATTTGAGTGGTCGTTGTCCTATGTGCTTGCGCTTTTTCACACACACACACACTCACAACGGTATTGTTTGGTTGGTCTTGTGAAATCAAGTTGCTACGTTTGAAAAGCCGACTACGGTAGATCCTGACCGCAACTACGATAGAGGCTTCACATAAAGTGGCAACGAGAGAACCCTAGTACTTGTACTTCTCGAGAGGTGGGTACCAGTACCTGGTACAACTCTCCTGGAGCCTCACATTCGTCTGGCTGGCACCACCCAACGGCCGGCTGTAAAAATCCATGGAATTCCGTGATCTACTGTTAGTCGAAGTGGTCGCCTTTTCTTCAGCCATTGGGTTTCCATTGTGTGATTCCGATTATTCTACCTAGTATCAACGAAAATTGGAAGCTCATACACATACCCCCAAGAAACTGCACAAGAACTCTGGTAATAGTGGGATCGTCCAGTCTACAAAGAACAACAAGGACAACCGCTTGCTCACTCCGTGTATTGTTGTTGTGGTGTTCAAGCATGCATTCATGTGTTGTAGTAGTACAATGGATTATTGTTCGATGCGAATGATGCTTCTATTGGTTGGTGACATAGATCCAACAAGTAATCATGTCCCTTTTGCCATTTCTCAATGGATAGGCCTTCGAGTAACGACATATTTACGCCATCCCGATGTTGGGGTGGTTGGTAAATCCTGTCCATGGCGGCCAAAAACTTGGTAGCGTTATTCCATTGCCAGAGCGATTGTATGGTTGATTTCCAACTACTAGTAGAGTTGTTGTTTTTGTCGTCGTTGTCGTCGTTGTCATCAGTTGTAGTATAAAACCCCACACATCCCAAGGAATGCTGGGCGTACTTGGTCAAATCGGGAACGAGGGCCTGGGTAACCATGGATTCATACAGAGCAATGGCTTTCGAAAGATTGGGATTGAATCCTCGATGGATAGTGGTAGAATACAAAATATCCACTGGATCACGATACAAATAGACATGTCGACAATGGACACCGGCCATGGCACAGGCTTCATAGAACCATGCCAACCGCGGATATTGTTGAGCACGACAGGGTCCACCAAAACTTGGATAACTACCCATGCCAAACATGGAAGTATCAGTTTTATCCGTCAAGACTGTATTGACGGGGAAGCGTAGGATTTTGTGATTGTTGTTGTTGTTGTGGCTGTTGGAATGAATCTTGGCCTGGATGCGTTGCAAGATGGTGGCAACGTGGTTTTGACGGCGATGCAGTTCCTTTGCATCATCATGCTGGTTATTGTTCCAATCCATGATGGCACAAGGTAGATTCCACAATCCAGTCCCATTAACTTTGTTATAAAGACTGGCATGCAAATCCTTGATGGCCAATGAATACTCGTCGTTGGGTAGTACATGTCGTAGCGTATGGTAGGACGGTGAGGCCTTGACAATGCGTTGATGTAAATGATGACCCGTTCCCTCCAAACCCACTATAAAAATGAATTGAAGAAGATGTTGGTTTTGGGGGGTAGAGGAAGTAGTAGTAGCAGCAGCATCAGCAGCAGCAGCATCGGAACGAAATCTCGTTTCTGGCAACAGCAAGACTTTTGTTGTGTGCTGGAACTGCTGAGAAATGAGAATCATCTTGATCATGGCCAAAAATAGGACCAATGCCGTACATTGTCGTCTTTGGCAGAAACCCATTCTTCTGGTTAAATGGATTCCATGATCATTCTACTAGCTCTGGACACGGATTGGAGACATATACTCGTTCTGTCACATGTGCACAATACACAAATACACACAGTGGAAAAGTGTGATGTTGCTACAGTAAAACACATGATGATGACGAACCGTGTGCTTTTGGGACAAGGTGGGAAACCAGAGGAAAGACGGCGCGACAAGTTTGAATCGCGTGAAATAACGACTTTACCGGTCTCCATGGTACTATCATAGTCACTCCAAGATACGCGATACCAGATCCAGATCTCTAATCTCTACATGTTCCGGTATATGGAACAAATAAACCCCATCGACCAAGGACACGTTGCGTACCATTGCCAATCGCTATAGCTAGCAGCAAGATGTCAAAGAGAAACCTGGTTCTTGAATCTGGAGGTAGATCCACCAAGAAGTCGACTAGGCAGATAGTGCCAGAAGACGCAGACAGTGAAGCGAAACCAGAGGCGTTGCTCCCTGCTAACTGTAAAGTGGCACGAGACATGCTGGAACCAGAGGTCGACCAGCCGCGACGATTGGAGGGTGCCAACAACGTCGAACAAGAATCGCAGGACCATGACGAAATTGCCAAGATCAAAAGAAAATTTCCGACAATGATGAAGAAATCGCCACTCTCTACAAAAATATGACAGAATACGAATCGTTGCAAGAGATCCTTGTCGTTTGGGACGAGCCGCTACAACGTAATCGTTTGCTATCCGAAAGCAAGAACCCGTTTGTCAAACATATCCTCAAAAATTGCCCTTTGGAACAGCAAAAAAAGAAATTGTGGGATCACCTTGCAAGTGACAGACAACGATCCGACGTACGAGACCGACTACCACAGATGGCCTATTACGAGCACGATGAGCAAAAGACGCAGCTCAAGGAACTTTCTCATGGCAGTAGCCATCCTTCCCAGACAGATAATCCCCCAAAGCACCAATCGGGAATAGTTTACATTGAAGATAAATGTCGAATCGAAATTGATGGAATACCCTCGAGCGACATTGGCCTTCTCACAACAACAAAGGGCAAGGGATTCGAACTCAAATATCCCCCCCAAATTTTGGATCTCTCTGATGTGCTTGACGACGCATGGTCAGTCCTGGATATTGACGTTGAAAAGAAAGAATTCCTCGATAAACTTGTCAAGAAGGTCCCCTTGTTGGACAAGGATTTTTTGGAAAGTGCTTGGAAGTCACTCTACGACAAGTATAACCTTATACCAAATGCCGACCGTGGCAAAACGTTTTTTCAGCAGAGTATCTGTGCCCCCTTTTCCAAGCTCCTGGTGGCTGCTGGGGACGAGGTTGGTTGGATCCAACCTTTTTATAGGGCAGCTCAAGACGTAATGTCGTCCAAGTCAATCATTCTCAAGACAAGAGATGGCGGCACTTTGCGTCTTCAGGAAAGGAAATTGTCCATGCAGCTCGATGCAGCGGTAACCTTGTACTCAGGATGGGATGCTTTTGCAATGATGGAGATAAAGGCTGAGGAACCTTGCAATGAACTCAATCATCTACTAGATAATGACAAATGTGGCCTCATGACTGCTGTAACTGCAATGGTGATCAAAGAATGTATCGAACCAAAGGATTACGAGAGAGTGAAATTACCATTCATTATCGTCACTGGGTGTGTGGCGTCATTGTACGTGACTGTATTGGATGACAAGGGTTTTCCCGCGGTACGTCTAGTCGGATATCCAGAGAATGACGAGGGTAGTGGTACTTGTGACATGTACACTTCGCCGTGCACATCAAGAACCAAGCTCTTTGTTGCTTTTGCTGTTCTTCTCAATGGGTTCAAAGCTTTTTTTCAAGAAACCTACAAAGTCGAATATCGTCAAACATTCGTGCGAGATAGAGAGCAAGTACGCAACTTGGAGGAATATAGCCCAACCGGCCGCAGCAGCACTACCGGTGATGGCACCGAAAGTACCAACCGAGAAGAGCAATCACACCAGTACCAGTCACCCTCTCCAACAACACGGGGCGCGTCATCATCACGAGCAATGTGCCCAAGAGGCGGCGCAATGTGGGGGCAAGTTCCCAGACTTGAGGAACCCATTCGCCTCCTTGCTCCGTTTTACCGACAGCGGAATTCGACATGACGAAACAAGGGTTTCGCGCTTTTTTTTCGGGGTCGCTCGACATCGTCACCAAACCTTGGGGTGACACCGAATGTAGAAGTCTTTCTCAAAGTGTGGAAGGCGGATAATGTCAATGTTGCTTCTGTCCAATCGGAATGGACGCACTACCATAGGGCATTCTTAGCTGGTGTCCCAGTGGCAACACCAGTGCTTCCAGAACTTGCCCAGTCGACGTGTTCTTGTGGTTGGGAGTATCTCGTGTTGGCAGTAGAGTTTATCAAGATTGATGACATGGCGACTAGTATGGATCTTTGGAATTTTTGTTCGTCACTGATTGAAACCGTCTTGACATTGCACGAAAAGGCTGGGATGCTACATTGTGACTTGAAACCGCCCAACATACGATGGAACCAAGGAATTGTCAGACTCATTGATTTCGAGCATGCCCAAGACATGGCCAATGCAGCATGGGCTCCAGGTACCAATGGTTATCAAGCACCAGAAATTTTGGATGACAAGCCTTGCTCCACCAAGACGGATGCATTTGGGGTTGGCAGAACCATTGCGGTAATGACAAACGCCTTTCAAAGAGACCACTGGCGGCTTGCGAGTAAGGAAAACCAGAGACTCGACATGTTGCGGGAAATATCTGTCAATCTGACAAATGAAGACCCCCAGCAACGATGGTCTTTGGATTGTGCCATGCAGGCCATGCAATCCTACTCGTCCTCTTTGCCAGTAAGTGAATGAAGGAATGATTATGAAAGAAAAACTTGTTTGTGTGATGACGTCCAACGTTGGTGGCTCCTACTATTTCAACCTCCAAACGACGAGAAACGAACTATACTCCTACTATAGTATGTGTTGTTTCATCAGGGATTGTAGACAGTGTGGTTCACTCTAGGAATGTAATGTGTCCATTGGTATTGAACCATGCAGAGCCTGCTGTGACTTGTAACTCCGTCCAATGGTACGTTGGATACCTCGTACGAGAGACACAAGGTGACCATTCTATAGTCTATAGTCCTAGTATTAGATGATGTCAAAAAGTTGATGCAACTCTTGATTGACAAAGATTATTCTAAATTAACAAGAATGTGTGATTGAAAAAAGTACCGAAAACTCGAAAAAGCTCCCAAAACAAGATCCTTGTTGGAAGAAACATAGTTCATCCTTGTTTACGATTCCATCGTCGACGATGAGGAAGGAATGGTAATGGAGGAAGGAATCTGAAAGGCGATATCATGGCTCGTGTCAGCTCCAATTTGCCGTTTGAGTTCATCCAAGTTACCAACCACTACAAATTCGGAAATTCGAAGCTTGTCGGTCTTGCGGAATTTGAAAAAGGCGGCGGCGGTAAAATGTACTTCATGACCACTGCCTTGAACACCAAAAAAACTATTTTTATGGACCCCCCGGCAGGTCACTCGCACTGAAGCCTTGGAATCGTCTTTGGAGACGATCATGTCTTCAATTTCAAACGTGTACTTGCCCAAGGCATTGCGAGCGGCTCGAAAGTACTCAAACACGGCTGGAATCCCACGCTTCGATTTGTGTCCAAACACGCCACGAAACTTGATGTCCTCCTCCAAAATCTCACGGAGAAAGGGCTCTCCACTATCGCCCTTGTTCAAGCCCTTGTAATAATATGCTTCTAACAATTCTTCGGGTGTCATGGCGAAAAAGATACAAATGGTATTGTGTATGCGGACAAGAAACAAAAGTGAGGCAAAACACAACCAGAGAGGTGCCGCCAACTTCGGCCATGTCACGCATTTCATTCTTGTAGAAGGGGTGGAAGATTTTCTGGACGACTAAGACGACCTCTTCCGAATCAACTGTCAACTCTATGACCGGGAGAAAACACTAGGGCAAAGTCGCGTTTTGTACGTAGGTTTCCACTGTTTGCTACATAATGAAGTTGAGGAATCAAGAAAGATATTGTTGTTTTGTTCTACTAGTTAGTAGCTGGCTGGTTCTTGGATGCTGGAAAGTCCAAGGATGAACGAACACTACCAGCCAATATGCGAGTTACAACTGTTGGTTGTGTGTTTGATACCAATCTGTACTGTCCTTGTTTCAACTTGGTACTTTCTGGTGGGCTGTGATCAATGGTGTGAAGGGAATAGAATGATGGGTAATGATCGTAGACAGGAAAAAATCGATATATGCCGACTCGGGAGGGATCCAACTTGGGCTCCTGCCACAGTCCATCCAACAAAGAACCTCAAACCTACAGAAATGAACAAGACAAGTACGTTGTACTTTCCGTCTCTTTCGCTTGCGAGCAATGCGGGCACCATGCCACTACTAGCTAGTTACGCGACTTGTCATTTTTAGGGATTCACCAAAACACAGGTTGGTATCGGTTCTTCCTCTACTTGCTCTTGTTCATGTTTTTCTTGTTGTTGATGTAATTCCAGACTATCCCAGACCATCTTGGTGGTAGGATATCGTTCGGCAAATAAAAATTCATTTTGATATCCTCCATCATGTTGCACTGGAATGTGGACCTTGGCCTTTTTGGCTGTTTGATCATTTTTTATTCCCAAATAGAGCTGTTGAGACCAAACATGAAAGGTTTTGGCCATGCTGGCACGATTGGGACCACGCCACTTGTCCTTGTTCCATTTTCCAGGAACACACACCAATTTGGAATCAAAGGAATAATCATCGTTATCATCACCAAAGGAAAAGACTTCATGTCGCCTGGCATGAATCATGCCGGGTAAACAACAGGGTTTCAGGGCAAAGAATTGAATGCTATCCGGATGATTATTGAAAAATTGCACCGCCTTGATACTCAGTGTTCCACACAAATGGACGGCCAATAAAATGACGGGACCTTGGTCCTTGGCAAAAAAGGTTTGTTCCAAATTCCGACGTTGATTGCCATGTTTGAAATCTTGTTTCGAAGTTGTCAAGGGAATGGGCCAAGTATCGATATATTTGCGTGGTGGTGGTGGCGTTGGGTCGGAATTAATACCTGCGGTAGTGATATCGTCGGGATGTTCTGGTGATTGTTGTTTTTGTTGTTGTTGTTGTTCGACGACAACTGCTCCATAGATATGTTCCCAACTCATATGATGAGGTTGAGGGGTAGTTCCGTGCATGGGCCATTGCTTGTCCATTAATACAAATCGTCGAATTTTTGAGGGGGGTAGCATTTCACTTAGAAACATGGATAAATATCCCTTGCCCGAGGCCAAATCGACAATGGTAAAGCGTTCTTCAGGATTGGATGGTGCTGGTTGTTGTTGGACAAACTTGTACACGGCATCCATGATTGGTACCGCTTCGAGAAATTCCTTCAAGACTCGTTCCTTGTTGAATAAGCGCAGCCACAGACTACGATTGCCGCGATAGCGCCGTCGCCATTGGACCAAACAGTGGGGTGCCAATTCAAAAATGGTGGGATATTGGTTGGCCAATGGATCTTGTTGTAATTCTTGGGCCATGAGAGTGGCGAATTCCTCATCGGATAATCCAAAAGAGGATGATGACGACTCGTCTTTTACCATTTCTTGTTGTTTCTTTCTTTCTTTCGTGCTGTACCTTTCTAATAATATGAAAAGAGTTGGGGCTGTCGATTTCTAGATTGTTGGACGATCTCAAATCATTTCATCTTTTTTTGGATGGATCCCACCATGTAGTGTCATCGGACGATTGACCGACGATCTTTGGCCCAGTCGCATGGGGCCTGTCCTTCGTCAGGTGCAGTCGTGGATCGACTGGAATCTTTCGGATCTTCCCGACGTGCTAGAATCAGCGTCATTTACTCACACTCATAAAAAAAGGAAAACAAAGCGAAGCGAAACGAAGCCCACCTTGCTTGACAGTGTAAAAAGGTTGTGCCAGCAAGAATGGTTCGAAAAGTTACGACATGGAGGATCTATCCATTTCTATGCCTACTGATTCAAACGTCCAAGCTAGTCGATGCCATGTCGACTTTGGAAAAGGCCTTTTTGGAAGTTCCATCGGCCGAGTCGGCCAAGGCCAACTTGCGATTTCTGACCAGTCAACCCCACGTCGCCGGAACAGTGGGGGATCATATCATGGCCGATTTCATGGTGCAAGAATTTCAACAAGCAGGAATTCCTAATGTGTCAATCTTTGATTTACAAGTCTATTTGAATTATCCAATCCAACCACCGAGGCTGGTTCTCAAACACAATGATACCATTGTCTTTGAAGCCTCACTCTCGGAAGATGTTCTACCCGAAGATCCCACCAGTGATACGATATGGAGAAATCATACCTTTCATGGCTATAGTCCGGCGGGTCATGTGCAAGACAAACCGCTAGTCTATGCCAATTTTGGTCGACCTCAAGACTTTGCAGCCTTGGAACAAGCCGGAATTTCGGTCAATGGAACCGTCGTCTTGGTTCGCTATGGCAAATGCTTTCGGGGCCTCAAGGTTCAAAATGCTCAACGTCGGGGTGCCGTCGCCGCCTTGATTTATAGCGATCCGGAACAAGATGGCTATTCCCAACATCCGGGCGATGAAGAAGGAGTCTATCCGCAAGGACCCTGGCGACCTCCAATGGGGATTCAACGGGGATCGGTCCAATTCAATAGTCTGTGTGGGGGAGATCCCTTTCGGGCCGATCCCCGCTATGGCAAAAATTCCAATACCACCCTTCAAGACTTGTGTGGAGTATCCTCCCCCTACGATTTGATACCCAGTATACCCTCGCTACCCATTAGTTATCAAGATGCCACGCCATTACTCCAAAATTTGCAAGGTCCCTTGGCCAAGGATGTGGGTGGCGATGATTTTTGTGGTGGCATTCAAAATCTCACCTATCATGTGGGACCCTCTACCATGACCATTGATCTCGATGTCTACAATACTCCACCCAGCATCAAATCCATTCCCAATGTGGTGGGAATCATTCCCGGCAAACTCCCACCCTCGCAAGACATGCCGATATTATTGGGAAATCATCGCGATGCTTGGATCTTTGGAGCGGCCGATCCCAATAGTGGAACGGCTGCCTTATTAGAGGTCGCTCAAGGTTTGGGGACCTTGTACCAAGATTTGAATTGGCGACCCCTTCGAACCATCTATCTCTTGTCGTGGTCGGGAGAAGAGTATGGATTGTTGGGTTCCACGGGATGGGCCGAATTGAATACCGACTTGATCCAACGAGCCCTATGTTATTTAAATGTGGATACTGTCGTGTCGGGGGATCATCTCCAAGTCAAAGCCTCTCCTTCCTTGACATCGTTGTGGAAACAAGTATTGCAGGATTACAATGCTACTCAATCCTTTACCATGTTGGATACCAACACGGGACGAGTATGGGATACTGATAATGAGAAGGATACTGATGACGATGAGGACATTGGAGTGTTGGGATCGGGATCCGACTATACCGTATTTTTGGATCATTTGGGAATCCCAAGTTTGGACTTTAGTTTTGAAAAACATTCCGGAACATATGGGCAATACCATTCCATATACGACTCGTTTGCTTGGATGGATCGATTTGGAGGACGACCCAACCAACCAGGTACCTCGTGGGATCTCATGGCCACGGGGGCCAAACTTTGGGGCCTGTTGGCCTTGAGATTGGCCAATGCACCCGTGGTACCATTGGATCCCATTGCCCTGGGATCGGCTTTGGTCCACTATGTCCAACAAATTGAAGGACAAAAGCTCAAGCTCGACCTATCCACGCTCCATCAAGCCGTCCAAAAATTTCAAAAGGCAGCGGCACAACTGGCACTGAAATGCCAATCGAACAACAACAACAACCATGATGATGATCCATCCGAGGACGACGAGGATTGTAATGAAAAGTTGGGATTACTGGAACGTCAATTTCTCATTGCCGAGGGACTGCCAGGACGTCCCTGGTTTCAACATGCTCTGCAGGCGCCGGGCATGCACCTGGGGTATGCGGCCGAAGCCTTGCCAGGTGTCCAGCAAGCCATTGACGATGACAACCTTAACTTGGCACAAGCGCAAATCCTGGTCGTGGCAGAACGAATTCAAGCGGCAGCCGAGTTTCTAAATGCATAAGAGAGTAGTATGTTACAAGGTGGATGACTATAGAATCGTTATTTTTACAAAAAATGACATGTGTTGGTATGCATCTGTTACTTTTCTTTGAAACCCCCCTCCTCCCATGTCCATTTTCCACCGACGATTCTCAAGCGTATTCCGGGACGGCCATGGGATTCCCTGCAAGCTCTCGGGTTATGCCACCAAGGTCTTTCCTGACGGCCAACCAATGGTGCTCTTGGCCATGGCACCATTGCCAATCCTGGGCATGTGGCGGAACGAATTCAAGCCACGGCAGGCGTTGGAGGAGTGAAGTACTAAGAGTTGAACTCTATTATACCGACAGGGTGCCTAGTTTGCATAGCCCCATCCCATCCCGGCCAGGGCCCTGTGAGGGCGCGGAATCATTGGTTTATGGGGCTCCCTCGCTGAAACTTGGAGGTCCCTCCCTACTTGTAGTTGTTTTTCGAATACGAGGGAAAAGGGGTGTACAATGTTACAAGGTGTATGACTAGAATCGTTTACAATGATTGGCTTGTTTGTATGCATCTGTACAGCTTTTTCTTGTCTTTGTCCCCCTCCCCCATTTCCATTTCCATCCTTGAATCCTTTTGTATGTTGACTTTATTCGGTTTCGTTCCCGCTCGATTCAAGGGCTGATGTAGCAGATCTGTTGCTCGATTCTAAGGCTGCCAAGTCTCCATATTCTTGTCGGAGCTTTACTTGGAAGCGTTCTATCATACCTTGTAACATGTCGTTGCCACGACGTTCCCATTCTTCGCGGTTGCGTATGGCATAGTTCAGATATTCATCCGACGATACACCAAACACACCGCAATCACTGAGCTTTTTCGCCAATGGAATGATGTAAAAATCAAAAAAGCCCAGTTCACCCTTGTACCAAAATGTCACGGGGTCCGTGTCGCTGCGACCGACCAGGTACGCCAGCGACATTTCTTGAAAGAGCCGTTCATTCCATTTGGTATAAACATGCCAATGTTGCATCGTGTGTGCAACATCGGATGCTTGAATCAAATGTTCAATCACAATGGTGGCTTTGCGATTGATATTGGTCCTCTCCGATTCTTCATTGGCCGCCTGGAGGGAAAAGGCCTTGGCCCATCGCCCATTGCGAAGTTCCTTCATGTCCTTGTCGGCAATATCTGTCGCCATGACACTGTTGACCACCAATTGCCGAAATCGACGCATTTCCTCTTCAGTTGGACATATCGTCATGCGGAGTCGAGCAAATTGTTGTTTCATCAAGATTTTCCAGGCAATATTGACCGAGTTTTGCTCGGCCGGACTGCGATTCTTGTATTTATAAGCCAAGGGAGCCCTTTCTTTGATGAGTTGGGCATTGGGAATTCCATAATGGTCCACATCGTGAATGAGAGCCGCGAAGACACAGGCAAACTGTGTCAAGGGATCGGAAGTGATACCATAGGTATGGTCATGAAGGTTGGCAGCGACGTTTTGTCCATCCTTAATTTCAAGATCTGGTGCAACAATCCTGCTCAATAGTTTCGCCACACTCATCACCACATGCGAGGCGTGCTGTTCAGTAGAAGACAAAAGTGAGGGTTGCTGGGCAGTGTATCAAAACTTAAAAGCACTTGGTCAGCACAAGGATGCTCCGTACCTCGAAATTATGGAATGGGTTTTCTCGATATGTTCCCGAAATTTCTGTCACATACTCTCGCAGTTGTTTCATGACCTCATTTTCCAAGGAAACCTCGCACCCCTTAACTCCCTCAATCGCCCCATCGAATTCTGGAAGGCGAATGACCTCAACCACCTCTTCAATGACGTGTCCGCCCTTCTTGAACAGTTTCTCTATACCATGACCAGATGAATCAAGACTCATAGCATCAGCACTGGCAATGGTACTACTTCCAGAGAAAGCATTGGGACGATTGGCTCGAGCGGCAGCTTCTCTACGTGCCACGATCTGGCGCACGAGCTTACCCATGATATCCGTGCACCAATACACCATGCGCTCGTTTCGATGAGCCATCTCTGCGATACCACTGTCGGCACTTCCGCTATGTGTGCTTTGAGAAAGGGAACTGCCACTTCGTGGATCGGCGAAATAAGTTTGCATCATTCCTTTTCCCTTGACATCAATTTTCTCAGCTCTTGCTTCCAACCAATGCTGCTTCCTGGCTGCGAACAAATAGTCGGCAGTTGCTTGAGATATATGGATGCAATTCGCGAGTCCGGTGCTCTCCATTCGAGCAGCTGTATTGACAGTGTCCCCAAACAGCTGGAAGCGACTCTTTTGTCCCCTCAAGACGCCTGCTGTTGTGGGGCCACTATTCAATCCAAATCTCATTCTCAAATCACCAGTTTCGGGACCAAGACTGAATTCCAACTCTCGTGTGATTTCGGCAAAACTAGCTCTACAGTGATCTGCGAATCGAACCATAACAACTGCGTGATCGGCTCGGGGTTCTGCAAAGAAGGGCAATCATCACGAAATCGTTAGGCGTGTGCCACAATCATTTCAAGAGAAAGAATTGTTTGTACCGTAACTCACCTGGAAGGCCACACACGGCAACGTATGAATCGCCTGTAAAGCAAGTTGACCACCATAAAGGTAATTGCTTTGTGAGTGCTGAAGAGTTCGCACATATTGAGATCCTTGGAACTAGTACTCACCGATTGTTTCGACCTTGAAAACACCCCTCCGGACTGCAATGTGGTCAAAGGCTCCTGAAAAGCATTGTTGAAGCATCAGCCAACGATTGTATTTGCAAGATCGCAATGAAAGAAATGAGCCGCAACGTACCGTAAATCTTTTCTAGCAACGTAAACACCTGCGAGGGTTCACGCACTGAAGACCATGCTGTGAATCCTGCGATATCAGCAAACATAACAGTGGTCTCGGGAAACAAGTCGGCGATTGGTCGATCTTCTTCCGATTCACCCATCATGTCCATTTCAACATCATCGTGCTCACTGCTGAGAAAGCTTCTCATCCTAGCTTTAGCAGGCTCGAAAGATTTCTTATCTTTTGATTTCTTCTTTCCTTTGTCACTTTTATTGAAGAGGCGATCCCTAACATTATCAGGGAAAAGAGAAGAAACTATAGCCTCACTTTTTTGAGCTGCGATATAGCAAGAGACAATGTTGTGAGTCCTCAACATCTCCATTGCATATCACACCCGAGAACACGTCACTTACCTGCTTTTAACACCTTTTGCTGTCTATATGCCACCAACATATCGTAAATATAGAATAAGATCCATGTGAAGAGGAAAATACAGATGGTTCCAAAGGTGAACATGAGAGGCACGATACTTTTGTTGTCTTTTTGTAACTTTTCACTTGGATAGAACTTGATCGTTTGTGGGCAATAGTCAGGATCCAGGGGAACACCCATGTATGCATCTCCCATCAGGCTGACCACCTCGATTGCAATAACCAAGTCGTTGAATTGGGTATCATGCAAATCCCCCACTCCCAAGAAGGTCACGTTTGCTCCATTTATCGTGTACGAGAGAGCTGATGTACACGGATTTTCTACGACGACCACCAAACCATCCTCTTCTTCACCAAGAATATCCTGAAATAGTATACTCCACTGAAAAGCGAGGTTGATGACAGCTTCTACCTTCGTTCCCTCGACAATTGGATAGAGTAGTGACACCAATGGCTCTGTAGTCATTTCACTTGTTGTGTTGTTAGAAGTGAGAATGGCCATGCGATGGGTATACAATGTTCTGATGGCTGTGCCAAATGCAGGATTTTGGGTGATATCTACGTTGAATGATGGTATATCATCGAGAAGAGGGTAGCTCTGCCATGACGTGGAGTAGGGACCACTGTTCGGAGGAACTGCTTGGCCATTGTACGTTATTGCGTCTGAAATGTTGGCTTGGCTGGCCAGATCGAGACCCAACGGCTGCAGACTTTCATCTTGTGATTGATACTTGAGAGTTTCATTTACCCATCCACTGTTTCGCATTGTGTAGGCCTCATAGTCTTCCCTACGCTTATTTGAAACACCATTGAAGACAATTATCATCGATGACTTGGTCTGGGCACGGATTTTCGCCATTCGAGTTGCAGAATCTGGTAACGTGACAAATGGCCAGCTACTAAGGGACACGGACGCATAGGATATCAATCCCAAGGCAAACGAATCAAGTGTTGCCATGTTTTGCTCCAGTTGGGTGCCTACGGAGGTGATAACCTGGGAACTGTAGAGCTCAAACGTTTGTTCGAAATCTGCGTTCTCCGATCTCCGCAGATATGTATAAACAGCAGCTGAAATTCCCAAAGCGCACATCAACATGACTGCATATAATATAATCTTGAATTGTCGAAGGGCAGCGTTTTCCCTCGATACGAGTGGCGAAGGTGATTGTTGTTTCGGTTTGCTGTCTGCTCCATCGGCCCCATCAATAGAGTCTGAGTAAATCGAAGGAGCTGAAGACTCCACTGAGGAGCTCTCTTCCATTGGACTTCTACCTGTACTATCTGTGTCAGGTACATGGTCAACAATACTTTCCTTCATTAGTACTTCTTTCATCGTATTGTTGGTAATGGAATCAGGTGTTGGATGCCAAGATGTGATTGTCTTTGGGCCTGATCAAAAATGTGATTTGGCGTAGACGAAGACCGGCACTCATGTGTTTCTATAATTGTGGAATGATGAATTGGTCATTCGATTCAATTAAACGCAACCGCGTTATGCACTGACGTGGTTCGGTTTTGGGCATAAAATACTGTCGTTTTCCCTAAACGTGATATCAGTGGAAAGAAAAAGAATCATCGTTGCTATTCTTTTCAGCTTCGTCGCTCGTTCACACTTATTGCCCATTAATGAAATGGTAAGCAAGGAGCTCTTTGCGCCTTGAAGCAATTAAACTTAAATCATTATTGCCTCAAACCACGTCAGTAGGCACCCCGCCGTCTCACTGGTTGCTGCTGCACGGAAACTTGAAAGAGCACACTTCACTTGTGCCTCATGAAAGAGTCTACGGGTACAAGTACGACCCCATTGAATTGATTGGTACTTTCAAAATATGTGTCAAAATCATGACATTTCCCAGTCTCGAGCTTCTCAAGTTCAGCGGCGACTATTGGACGATTGCAGGCTCGATTTACCGCTTCGTTCCCGGATGTTTATGCCCCAAACTGTCAACTTCAAGAAAGGGTTCTCATCGCAATACACGGCGGCAAACTTTGTCATAGTATCTCTAGTAGTACATGAACCGGGGACTTAACAAGCACGTACATTTAACCCCGGTACTTGTACCACGGCTACTGGCACCGATTTGGAATAGCGCCAGATTCCAAGAATTGATAGAGCACTGTGGCTTGACGTGATGGTTGATCATGAAAATGCTTGGTTATCTGTTCGAATACCAAAGGCCACAATCCAGCAGCAACACCATAGGGAAATAGAGAAGAATGTTGTAGGAGTTTGAGGTAACGACCATGTTCATTCCAATCTTTCCATGCCAAGGCTGATGGCGTTGCATGGGCCCAACTTGTGAATAAGGATCCTTTCGTTCCATATCGACCGGCTACTCCATTCTCGCACTCATTGTCATCATGGTCAAAGATCCCGCAGGATGGCATTCCACGATGACCAACATCCAAACGTGGACAGGTATATAACAGGCGTTCTACCCACTCCATTTGAGTCGAGTAGGTAAACAAGTTGGATCCCAAGTACAATTTTTGTAACATCTGAAATCGTGCCTGTTTGGAGTTGTCACTGAGAAGAAACTTTGGTAATTCTAAAGATTCCATATCATTGCCCTCCAAATCCAATTCTTGCAACTGGGGTGTTGCATATTGTAACTGTATCAAAAAGTTATCGACCATGGATGTCGTCAAACCAGCCTGTAATGTCAGATGAGTCAAGGATGAAATTATGCATGTGTCATGGAGAATGGTAAACAGGGATGGCTTGGTCAAAGTGGACTCTTTTTGTAGTAACAGTGGTAATGTTCGAACCTTGATTTCTTTGAGACGGATTGTCAAGTGTGTCAAAGACTGAACAAGGGTGGATTGTAAGAAATGAGAAAGGTTCATGCCTGAGGATGAAGAACAGTCCTTTTTGCGCGAATTGGCAAAGGCGAGTGTCCCATCCTGGTTCTGCGCTACGACGAGTGGCCAGTGACTGCTTTCAATCTCGAGTTTCTTGAGCGAAGATGAGCGAGGCAATGATGAGACTGGTTCCGATGGCCAATCATACGATAACAAAGCATTCATGATAGAGTCGAGGTTACCACCGGATATCTTGAGAGCATGGAGGGTTCGTCGATTCTGCAAGCATTCCGATATGGTAACAAAAAGCTCTTGTATCTGGAATAATTGCTGTTTCCTTGTAGTCTCGTGTCGTGCCATCGAAGAAAAATGCAAATGTAGGCCCCTGAGGCAACATAATGGATCTCGCAACAATGATGTCAAAGCACCTAATACTGGATTGAGATGATGTTGCCATTTAGTGAATGTAGTTGGAATATCCATGATTAATGTTTGGAGATTGGAACACCTCGTAGCCATGTGGGGTATTAAATCAGGTAGTAAACAGGGATGATTGGTATCAATTCGAATCAAGGCCGGCGCAGCAACGGTCAAGAGATTTTTCAATCGCATTATGTTGGGAATGAAATCTTTTTCCAAAATGAGGTGAAGCCCACGACCTTTTTCTGGAAAATTGTGAAGGAGTCCCAGCAATTCCGACCAAACCACTTCGCTGAGATGTAACGAAGTTGGCATTGCAGAAGTAGTAGCAGCTGCTGCTGCTGCAGCGATGGGTTCATCAGCATCCTCGTTAACCTGATCATCAGTGTGTACTACAAAAATCCACGGAATGGGATGCGGTTGTAAATGAAGGCACAAATTCCCTTCCCAGGTCTTGGCCTCTTGAATCAATGAAATGTACCATGCGTCGTTCAACTCACGCGATGGAGCGAGATGTAAGACTCTTGTGGATGAACCCGATTGTGTCCAGTCGATGATCGTAGGAGATAGCCATGAAGAAGAAGGAGAAAATGAGGACGACGTCAGTAATGGCAGTTTCATAATCCACCAAAAAAAAGCAACAAGGTGTCAACGTAGGGGTTGATGTGGCACTCTATGTGACAAGTGATGACAGCATGGCTTTGGATATTTGTCTGACTCGTGAAAGGCAACAGTTTTACTGCAACTGCACAAATAGGAAACCACTCGTCGGAATTTCTCAGTTGGATTCGCTCGACTGGACAAGAGACTAAGTACGAGCTTTTATATGACATACAAGTACCGGTACTAAAGTTGATACACGAGAATTATGTAATAACGTTAGTAGTGCTTGTCTGGTGCAATGTATGTACCGTTAGTGCCTACTATCATTATAGACGTTGCATAATAGATATTCTTTTGCGTCTGCGACCCAGAAAAAGCTACTTCGGTACTAGTACTTTGTTAGTATTGGTTCCATTCCTTGACGCGTCTAGAATGCTATTCAAGCCCCATGAATGCGCGTGTGACAAGCACTAACAAATTGTAGTCTAGCCAAGAATGGCTGCCGAATGCACTTCTCATGACGCAGCCCCCTAACCAAGAAGAACGCGTAGTGTATATTACATCTAGGCACATTTACACTACACCACCAGGCAAGCAAGCAACAAGTAGCTAGATAGAATAATATCCAAAACGTTTCTTACTAGTGCTTAAATACTCCATAATTGCTTGACTTGAGGGTCTCCAAGCACTAACTGTACAAAATCAGCCCCATCCCTGTACGCCTAAACGTAAGTCGTTACCCCACTTGTATCAGCACATGGCTATCGACGAAACAAAGTTCGGATTACACCACGACGCCCAGATGATAGTGAGGACGAGGCGACCGACGAGTGATCTGATGTCGAGTCCATAGATTCTCTAACTGACATGGCGCCATTCGGACACTTGATGGCTTCCAAGTTCCAATGTAATCGTTGCATGGATTGTTGTTCGTCATGGGACATTTGTTGAAACATATGTGTGGCTTTGCTTACGATCATGTCGATATCGTCCTTGGAAGGGTATCCTTCAATACCCAGTTCGATGCGTGCTTCTGTAGCAAGTGTTCGTGCGTCAATGAAGCGAAGGTC